>JANHGB010045492.1:0-23893 GCA_026283785.1 Coracopsis vasa | reverse complement strand
TTGCTTCAGATTGGATTTGAAATTGCTGCTATTCCTTGGCATCATTGAATTAGAAACATTGTTGAATGCTTGTTTTTCAAGGAACAAAGAAACAAATTCTCTAAGACAGAAGTTCAAAGCAAGTAAGAGCAGGCAATTCAGTTATCTAGTTATCTTTCGACTGCTGCTATTTTAACTGTTAGTTCTAGTGAATGTCACAGATTTGCATTTAGAAATGTTGGTTCATTTTTAAACTCCTGTGAAAGAACTTTGTTATATACTTAATGGTCTTGTATGGCTGACTGATACTGTGGCACTCAGTGTCAGCGCACCTAAGTATCAGAGGAATAGGCAAAAGGAGTGTGAATTGTGTCTGAGGAAATACGGCAGTTGTCTGGAACAGCCTGCCTAGTGCAGGTTGAAAAAAACTGATCCATCTGTGATGGCTACAGTGTTTATCAGGTAACTTTGGTGCCTCACTTGAGAGAGGTGTTACTGGCTGATACTAATTGTGAGTCAGAAAACTGGGTAGTAGCACTGTGTGTAACTAATTGTAAGTGTTCTGAGGGGCCGCTTAGTTATTTTCTGCTTGCTTTCCCAGGTTTGTTCAAAATCATTAAACTTGGAAAATGCTTCTGAAGCGCTGAAGAGAAAAATGGCAGCATTTGTCAAGTATGTAGCCATACTAAGATAACATGAATTCACACTTTGAAAGCAGTGTAATGCAACACAATGAATTATTTGAGAACTTGCAACGGAAAAAATAAGCAGCTTCTTCCTGCTTGCTCATGTATTAACTTTTTCATTTGTTTAGAAACTTGTGTTTGGGTTTGGAAGATCTTCAGCTTGTCTTCATGATTTCATCTCATGAGCTGTTCATGAAACTGCTGAAAGATGATGAACGGAAGGTGCTCATTGATCAAATGCGGAAGAGATCACCTCGAATCAATCTGTGCACAAAACCTGTGGCTTCTTTTTATGATATCCCAGGTATTTTGCACAGCATTTCCATTAACTTATATGCAGGCAGTGACCTGTTTCCATGCTTGAAGTTGCTATGTGCAGATCTGTTCTACGAAAAAGTTTGAGATAATGATTTCAGAGAGAATACTTTCCATTTTTAATTGGTGAATGGCCTACTTGTTCAAGAAGATGACTATTATTTGCTTGTATTTTGCTTGTATCTCAACTGAGTATAATAGATATGCTCAAATGAATGTGTCACCATAGAATGATTTGGGTTGGAAGGGACCTTAAAAATCACCTAGCTCCAATTCCCTGCCATGGGCAGGGATACCTTGCACTAGACCAGGTTGTTCAAAACCCCATCCAACCAAGTGAGAGAGGTGTGGCACTTAGTTTGAGCTAAATCTGGCTTTTGTTACTTTTGCCAGAAAGGGCAAACCGCCTCTGGGCTTAGAGGAGTACTAATGCTTGTGTGACTGTTTGGTGAGCTGGACCAGGAGTGGTGTCCAGATGAAGTTTTAAACTTACCAAAGTGAAACAGACCTTTTCAGCCAGTTCATTTCCCAGGTACAGCTGTTGGGCTGTGCAGCTAAACAAGTCAAAGCTGATATAAGAAGTGCCTGTAGATGACTGAAGCTGGAAAGAACTGACCGTGTCTTGACTTAAGCCAGTTGTGAAAATATATATTTTCACTAAGGCTATCCAGGAACACTACTGTTAACAAGGGTAAAGAAATACTCAGAGCTGCTGCTGTGGGAAAAGGGGGCATTGCAAGTAGCCCTTTAGGTCAGGGCAGCTGGGAAACTAGCACATGGTGTTTCTGGAAAGGCACAAAAGGATGTATATGACCTTCAAAAGCATTGATGTATCTACTGTTCTTACGCTGGTATGTTTAAATTCTTATATACTAAAGGAATGCAAGCATCTATGTTAAGAAGAAATGTGTTGGAGACCTGATTGCTTTTCTTCTAGCTTCAGCAAGTGTCAATATTGGCCAGCTTGAACATCAGCTCATACTGTCAGTAGATCCTTGGAGGATTCGACAGATCTTAATTGAGTTGCATGGTATGACTTCAGAACGCCAATTCTGGACAATTTCAAATAAGGTAATTCATCTGCTCATAAGTGCAATTCAAGGACTGTTTAGGTGTCATGCTGCAATGAACAGTAAACATCTTGTCATAGATCCTCAGTAGGGTTAATTTTTTTTTTCCCTTTTCCTGCATAAAGGTGGTTTAATAAGAATGATGATACATACCTACACTCTCATTCTCTATGGAAAATATTAAAGCAAAATGTGTGACCTTTGTTTTAAGGAATTACTGGCTGAATCATAGGCTTTCCTTGTGAGAAAACAGATTTCTGTAGCTTTTGCTTTCAGTGTTCTGACTAGTCAGCAATATTACTTTAAATTAAATTCCTGACATTAAAAGCTGGCAGCAGAAGAGAGGAGCAGATATAATTATTATTAATTATTACTATATTTTTTTAAGTAAAGATTTCTTGTCTTTTTTTCCCCTCTCCCAATTATCACAGATTCAGAGTATTAGCAAAGTAGGGTAGCTAGCCTTCTTTATCGAACTTCCATCAGAGCAATACATTACTTCTGATTAGATATAAAAATTAAGGACTTGGCACTTAGATGGCAATAATTGTAAGTGTTTGAGTTTTGTTTATAAAGTTGTGAGCAGTGATGTGAATTCTAAAACCTGTTTCTGTGCAAATGTCCTATGTATTTCTCTCCCAGTGGGAAGTACCAAATGTTTACGGCAATGTTATTTTAGGAATCAAAGACAGTCTGACTAGGGATTTGGTCTACATCCTTATGGCAAAGGGATTACACTGCTGTGCAATTAAGGTGAGCAAGTCATCTAAAGGTACTGGTGAATGAGTTTGAGCAATTGAATTTCAGCAACACTGAAAATATGGAAAGCCCTTCTTGAGAGAAGGAATTGTAAAAATGGGATGTGAGGGAGATGTGGTAACAAGTGCTGTGTGTCATGTAATGGTTTAATATTTCTGTCTCAAGAGTTCCATCAGCAGACCAAGGATAATGGCTTTCCAGTTAGTTGGGCTTGGAGATTATTTCATTCATATGAAGTTTTTATTATGATGCACTAAATCATGTTGCATCTAAGCCCAGGTTCACATTTATTGGAATGCTGGTTTATTTTCCTTGTAGTTGACAATACTGTAGTTTGCTAAACTATAAGATAAAAAAGCCCACTGCACCCAGTATGCCAATAGTTAACTTCTGGTATGTTTACTTCTTGTTTTCTTTGAAAAATCTGGAACTGTTAGGCTTAATAGCAAGGCCACAGGATTCAAAAATTGAGAGCTGAACAGTGCATTAACTCTTAGTCTTCTCCTTTATGAATCCATTAGGAATCATTAATGCATATCCTTCTCATTGCAGGATTTTGTCCATGCAAAACAGCTTTTTGCTGCTTGCTTGGAGCTTGTGACAGAGTTTTCTCCAAAACTCCGCCAAGTCATGTTGAATGAAATGCTACTTTTGGACATTTACACTCATGAAGCTGGACCTGGCGCTTCTGGAGAGCGTCCTCCTTCTGACCTAATAAGCAGAGTCCGAGGATATTTGGAAATGAGAGTTCCTGGTAAGTACATTGCTGTCATTTGTGGGACGCAAGGGAATACAAAGCTTGTGAGAAAGGAATAAAGAAAACAACTTTATGTGGTAGGTTTACCATTTAGAAGTGTAACTGGAAAAACAATAGTGAAGTTTGACACTGGTTTTAGTGAGGCTTTAGAAGTCTGATTGCTGTTCTTATTTCCAGCTTCTAAGAACTAATGTCATGAAGCCTAAACACTGACTGGTTAGTGCCGTTTAAAGGGCTTGAACAGGACAAAACATGGCTTCACGCTGAGGGATTAATGTAATGCTGTTGTGGTTAGAGGAAGCTGTTGTTGCTCCTAGCTTTCAGAGGTGAGGTCTCTTGTAGGACTAAGTATCATGTTTTTCTGTGATAGCTATGAAACAGAAATATCTAATTCAGGGGAATGGGTTTTGCTTGTTTTCATATAACACTGTGTTTGTTTAAAAAAACCCAAAACATAATAAATAAAGCAAAGAGCACCTTTTCTTCCAGATATTCCTCTTCGACAAGTTATAGCTGAAGAATGTGTTGCCTTCCTGTTAAACTGGTGTGAGAATGAGTATTTGACCATGCAAGTTCCATTACCTCTCGTTCAAACTAATCCTTATGTGAAGGTAAATAGTGCTCAGTCTCAGAGCCTTGTCAGGCTGTAATTTACTTTTTCCTGCTGGGGTCTTCTGTACTTTCAAAAGCATGTCCCCTTTTGTCTCTAGAGTGTTGGGCTTTGTGGCTGTCAGGTTTGGTGTAGGAGACAGCAGGGCTAAGCAGCAAGTGTGTTTGACAGGTCACTAAAGACATGAAGGCTGTGCTGCAAGAGCATATGAAACAAACTGTACCTTAGCCCTTGTTGGCTGCCAGCTGAGCTTGGTTCCATAAGCATCAGGCATGTGTGGTTGTGACTGAAACCCTGTAGCACTTTCATAAAGGACTTGCCTCCTGCATGAAGCCAGGCTGAGAGTTCTAGCTGAGGGGAATGAAAAGTGTATAGATCTCAGGCTTTGTATCTGGTTGTTGTTCTGTTCGTAAGATGCTTGTTTTCCAGGTACTCTATGATGTTCTATTTTTTAACCCAACACCAGTTTTGAATTTCTGGAGACATCCAAGCACTGCCTTTTTGGAAACTTTGCTTTCAAAATGGTTTTACAGCACTGTTTCTGCTTCCGAGTCTGGCAGTGAAGCTGAATGCAGATCACGTTCCAGGACAGGTTCATTTTTGGCCTGCTCTGCTAACCTGTGGTATTTCCTAATTTCTGTTCTGAGCTTCAATTTTTTCTCTATAGCAGAGAGTGTCAGTATCAGTTCAGATTAATTATTAGAGACAGTCTTTATAAAACTGTATTTTACAGGGTTTAGGTTTTATGCCGTATACTGTAGTAGAGTGTAAAGCTTGCTTTCTGGAACTTGTAATAATAAAATATACCCTAAGGAAACTAATAAAAGGATAACTCCTCTGCTGTTTAATTCCAGTCTTCCAGGTTCCTCATGTCCTCTGCTGCAGAGTTTAGTCACATGGCTTTGTAGTTTGTAACTTAAAATAATTGTTTAGCCATTTTAAATGCCTTTGCTGTAGTCAGTGTCCAGAGAAGCTGCGTTTACTGTATTTTCTCTCTTGCATTGTATAGCTGGGACAATTGCTGGCTGCTACATGCAAAGAACTTCCAGGTCCCAAAGAAAGTAGACGGACAGCTAAAGACCTTTGGGAAGTTGTGGTACAAATCTGCAGTGTATCTAACCAGCATAAACGGGGAAATGATGGCAGAGTGAGTTTGATAAAACACAGGGAGTCTACACTGGGCATTATGTACAGGTGTGTCTGCTTAAATTATTTTTAAAGATTGTTTGAATTGTATATTTGACCCCCTGTTCCCTTCAGAAATTGTCTGGATTCCACTGTCAGAGTGGTGGCAGCAGCTAAAGGTCTCTACTGAGTAAACAGTCCACCCAATGGCAGTGTTGGATGTTAGTGGTGATGTGTTGCCTTTCCTTTACAGAGAGAGAGAAAAGGAGTGTGTGGGATTAAGGTCAAAATACAGACACTGAAGCATATGTGTCTGTGCTCCATTATAACCAGTGTAGATCTTCCAGTAAAATCAGTAGCATCTAGAGGGCAGTTTAGCTGACCAACTGGAGGTTGTTTGCTTTTCATTAACTGGAGTTGTTCTTCAGGCTCTATTGACTGTAACTGTGTTCAGTTTTGGTACTTGCTATACAGAAAAAGATGTGAATGGGCTGGAGAGGGTCCAGAGAAGGGCCACAAAGGTGACCCAAGGGCTGGGAAAGCCTGCCTTATACAGAAAGGCTGGGAGAAAGAGCTGGGTTTGTTCAGCCTAGAGAAAAGAAGGCTTAGTGGAGACCTTTTATTACCATGTTCCAGTAGTTAAAGGGCGGCTACAAAGATGATGGAGACTTCCTTTTTACAAGGAGTCAGTCACATGGAAAAGATGAGGGGTAATGGGTACAAGGTGCTACTGAGGAGATTGCAGTTGGACACAAGAGGACAATTTCTCAAAATAAGAATAATCAGCCATTGGAATAATCTCTCCAGGGAAGTGGTGGATTACACTTTCTGGATTTATGTTTGTGATTTGGTTGGGCAGGGTGATGGGCCATCTGGGGCCATGCTTTGCTAAGAAGGGGAGGACCAGATGATCACTGAGGTCCCTTCCAACCTGGTGTTCTAGGATTCTGTGATTAACTACTCTTGTAACTGCATTAAACACCTACATAAACACCAGCATAGGTGTTTATGTGTATCTTCAGGTTTCTAAATTTAAAGCTAAATGTTATTCAGTCTTGAAATGAAATTCTCATTCAGCTTGAAATGAAATTCTCGTTCCTGGGAAGAGGGAAAGGAAGAAACTGTTCTTGACTGGAGTAATTTCCCTGTCAGTTCCCTAACCTCTGCCAATCTTAGCTTAACTGACTGATGAATTGATTCATTCAGGACTCTCTAGTTTGTCCTCTCAGTAAATATTTTCAGCCTGTTCTTACGTTCAAGCCTAATTACAAGTGGCCAGTTATGGTAAATTCTGGGATGTATGATTATATCAAACAGCTTTCCATGTTATAAACTTGGGAAAGATGCCCCTGTCAAACTGTTGACTGTTTCTTTGCCTTTCTTGAGCTGATCAGGTTAATGTGTACCTAAAGACCAACTGCTTTTGCTTATCCTGCAGTGGGATGGGTGAGAAGAGGGTATGTGCTTGCCATAGATTTCAGTTGTACTCTGGCAAGGAAAAGGAAGCAGTACAGGTGTACTCTGGGATGCTGAACTTCTTCTGACCCCTCTGATTCAAACAGTGAAGGGCAGTGACCCTGTTGTTGTTATGGAAAAGAAGCAGTGAAACCTTTTCCAAACAGGCTGTGCTTGTCTGGGTTGTCTTACGGTGACAGTTCTGGTGTGGCGTGATGAGGAAATCGGTGTACATCATAAATGATCACTGCACACCCTCTTCTGTAAGCCTGGAGGTCACTGCTGCAATCATAACTGGAAGAGTTACAGTACAGCTCAGTTGCTTTCCCTTTTGGAGTCAATGGTTAACTAACTACAAAGTGATTTTCGTGCCTTTTATAGCTTGATGGAATAGCACATACCTCTTCTTTAACTTCTTTTAAATGTAAAAGTAAAACTTGCTAGTTGACTGTACTGGAAGTGAGTGACCTGCCTGAGTGTTTTCATTTGTGTACCCTGCATTTGTGAACTTAAAGGTGAAAGGCTGTTTCGGCAGGTGAAGAATTTGCTTTACGGACCTAATTTCCAGTGTATCAACTTTGCATGTATTCTTTGTTGCGGACAATTACTTACATGGGGTTTTGTGTCCCTAATTTAGGAGTGAATTGCTGTCCTTCATCAAAAAGCTTCGGGTAAGTTATAGTGGTCTTGAGAATGTGTTTGCAACCAGAACTTCCTTTTGATAGAGCATTTTATTTAGACTTTTCCTTTTAAATTCCGGGAAGTCTGACAGCTCTATAGGTGTGTTGTGTGGCTGAAGAACTCCTGGATTTGCTATAGCTATCATACAGCAGTGTTGCATAGCCTATGAAAAAATTACCCTGAATTCTGACAGTGGAGATCTGTTACCATTAGGAATATATTTTATTGCAGCTGTCCCAAAGCAAAGCATTCCTTTTGGAGGGAGGAGGAGGCAGCTACGTGCATCATAAAGGCAGCAGAAGTAAGAGGAATGGAAATTGTTCATAGCTTGTGGGTTTGTAAGTGCTTAGACAGTTGTAGTGTACCTGGCTTGAGTTTAAGGCTAGGCAGTAGCCACAGAAACAACAGAAACGTGTGGACAACCTGAGTGAAGTTTATATTCAAGGTGTTACTTGGGAAAATGTGAATTAAAGACTTCCCGCAGAAACTCTCTCGCAGTACCCTTGTGTTGCAGGATTCCTAACAAAATACTGCCCTATTTCAATGTAATACATAGCTTTAGAGCTTAGGGAACAAACTGGAGTTTCAGTAGTTCATGGGAATACTGTTTACTTTTTTTTCCCCTTTACAGGAACCATTGGTTTTAACCACAATATTGTCACTGTTTGTCAAGCTTCATAATGTTCGGGTTAGTACATACCATAAACATCGTCCTTGGCTTTCTGGGAAGGTTTCTCTTTGTAAATTCTCTTACATCTTTCTTCTCTTAGGAAGACATTGTGAATGATATTGCAGCAGAGCACATTTCCATCTGGCCCTCCTCCATCCCCAAGTAAGATGATAATTAAAAATACAGGTTTCAAAGTATGTGTTTACATAATAGGTTTGGTTCCATTTGCTGTGTGTTAGTTACTGTGTGTGAGTGTGACTTCTGCCCTGTGAGAGCATCACAGCTTGGTCTGATTGCAGGGAGGTTTTTGCTCCTGATTTCATGGTCCTGATGGAGTACGGGTAGGAGGATGGTTTTAGCTGTGTGCTTTACTGCGCTGTGTGTAACTATGTGAACTGTATAATACTTTAATACAAAATAACTAACATTTTTGAAGTGTATTTGAATAATAGCCAAAGGGACATACGGTATAGATTGATTTGTTCTGGTTGGATTGAACTGTATTTCTCTAGTGACATTTAAAGGCTCTGTGGGGCTAGAACTTCATTGGTTCAGATTCTTTGTATGCACTGGGAGAGATGATTCCTGTGAGAAAGGGAGAGTGTAAAGCTTAGTGTGGTTAATCTGTCTTTAACTGCTCTGATTGAATAGTCTTATTGTTCCTGGTGTAGATTTCAGTGTGTATTGTAAGGTCAAGCAGAAGAAAATTGTTCAGTGTTACCAGAATTTAGCAGTAGGGTGAGTATAAGCATGTTTTTAAAACTGGAGGTTCCACACAAACTTCGGGAATGGCTGCCCAAGCAATGTGCCAAACCATTCCCTCCTTCCTTTCCATAGGTTTCCAGAGATTGCTGTCTGTGGCCTGTGGATGCTGTGATAAATTTGTAGTGGTTTCAGGTGTTATCTTCAAAGTCCTTGAAACTGAGCAGATGTGTTTTTGCACAGAACCCTCTTGTAGTGTAAGCCACAGGCAGAGTTCTGATTCCTTGTCTTAAGTCTGTGAAGGGTGTATTTGTTCTGTCAGATTTGCAGCAGTGAAACAGTTCAGCAGTAGTCTTAGCACTGAGTCTTCCTGGAGTTATTTTTGCTTGACACTTCATGCAAGGTGCTTTGGACTTAAACAAGATGGGAAATCAGATCAGTGTTTCAAAAAGCAAACCGATCACTTTGGAATTATTTTTCTTCCGTTTTCTATCCTTTAGTCTCCAGTCAGTGGACTTTGAAGCTGTGGCTGTGACAGTGAAGGAGCTGGTGAGCTACGCACTGACCATCAATGCAAACAACCACTTCTGGTTAATTATTCAGGCAGATATTTATTTTGGTAAGTGAAACTGATGTGTATTTTTAGCATGTGTGAGGGGTGCTTTGCTGCTCCAGGGCTTGTTTGACATAACGTTCCTTAAATTTCCTCTTATGAAAAGAAGCTTGTGATAGATGAGTTTAGAATCCTCAGGTGCAGTAGTGTAGGTGAGTTTGGGAGGTTGTCTAAACCCACAGGGAGACTTAGCTTTCAGTGGACTTGCTTTTAGGGTAGGGGAAACTGTAAGCGTCGTCATTAACTTCACTTTTTTAGGGCAGTTGGTTCTTGAGTGCTATAATTACTGAAGCCTCTAATATTTGAGTCTTTTATTAAGTGAATGGAAAGTTGTGTGAGTAGAGATTGCTTTTAAATGTGGAGACGGGCTTCACTGCAGCAGAAGCCAAGTGGAGTGGAAAGGATCTGTGTTTGATATAGAGAAGTATCTAGGATTTGTAAACTAGGAAGCATGAACTGATCTGGTGTTGGTTGTATTGGGAAGCTTTTTCCTGTCATTCTGTCCTCAACTGCCCCTTCTGCAGTACTTGTGCTTGCTCCTCAGCAGGGAGCAGCCAGCAGAACTGGGCCATAGACCGTTTCAGATTCTGGGCACCATGACATGAACCCAGACTGCACCAGGGCAGCACTTGCCTGGGGAAATCTTGCCCTAATTATCTGATACGGGGCTTTGTTAAATTGTTCCCCACTCCAGAGTCAGTCCCTGGGGCTTACTTTGTAGTGTGAGTAAAGAGAGTGCAGAGGGGTAGGTGCTGAGGAATGACCTTTCAGAAGATGGACAGACAAGCACAGTACTACCTGGTGCATGAGCTAGTGAAGGACATGGCCATAGACATCCTCAAAGGTATTTGGGCATTTCTTTCACTTAAATTGTCACTCAGTACCGCTCTAGGGAAACTTAGCATTTAAGCCAGACTGTTCTTTACTGGCAGTAAAACAAGGTACATTGCTGTGTCTCTGCCATATACTTGCTAGTGCTTTGGGCTGTAAGAGGAGACAGGGCACATGTTCCTGAATCAGTTCTTTTTTGGAGGGGAAGCATACCTGTGGTGTGCTGTAACCTGTACTTCAGAAATCCTGGCCTATTTCTTCCAAAGGAGACAAATATCTAGAAGATGCTTTATAATCTTTGGGGTGGAGGGGTCTTAATCCATTGTTTAGTGCTGTCACCTTATACATGGGAGAGTGATTCCGGGCTATAAACTGGCAGCATTTGCTGTTCATACGAACTGGAACAACCGCCCAGGAGCAGGATGGTTCTGTAAGGAGCCTCAGAAGCTGGCACCCAAAAGGGCAGTGCTTGGAGCAGCACACCTGTGTGTCAGATCTGTGTTTCAGAAGCACGTGGACAAGCAGACTGCTCTCGCCACATGGCCTCTGCTGGCTGCCCTCATGTCAGCCCAGTGAGAACTTGCTGGGAATAAAACTAGCACAGAGCCATGAGGTGTGGTGACATCAGTCGGCCCTCTAGCTGGCACCAGCTAAGCTTCTCCACTACCCCTGTGTGCCTAGTTCAGGGAAGTCAAACTTCTTTACTCTCAGGTTGATGGATTTAAGATTCCATACCTGAAGAACAGGCAGTAGTTCTCAAAAGGCAGAACTTCTCTGTGTTGCTGGCTGTCTTCATTGTGTAGTTTTCTGTCCATCACTGTTCTACCACCTCCTATGTGTTGGGTTTTCTTAAACAGTGATATGGAAGACACTTTCCCAGTAGAGTTCTGCAGTAAGGGAGATGTATCTGAGTCATTCCATAAACAATTGATGAGAGACTTAGAAGTAACTGCTGTGTTTACTTTAGAGACCTTATTTTGCTTTTTTCCATTGCAGCAACAAATCAGTACTCAGCAGCCCTCCACTATTATCTCCAAGCAGGAGCTGTGTGCTCAGACTTCTTTAATAAGATGGTACCACCAGATGTGTACACAGACCAGGTGAGCTAAAATGGGCTTTGGATGTACAAAAATCTCTTTTTGGATGCAGTTGGCATCCTAATTCTGTGTAGAGCCAGAGTGGCTCCCCAGGCCCACACTCTTGTAGCCTTGTAGTCAGATTTTGTACTGCTGTGCAAGGAGGTCTGGAGGTGAGCGAGATTGTAACTTACCACTGCTGGAGCATGCTGTAGGTGCAGCACTGCACACAGTGGGTACCTGCCCACTTTGCAAGTGGGTGTAACAAGTGGCTTCTCAGTTGTGAGTGGGCCATGAGTAAGAATCCCTTAATAACTGTGTGTACTGGGGGAGTCTTTTGTCCCAGTCACAGTGTGTTCAGTGGTGCCTTTCAGTCGCTGTAACCTTTATCCAGGTGTCTGGTTTGTCAGGAAGTGGGTGTGTTACTTGCAGGCTGCATTTTGGTGGGCAATAGGAAGGAGCTGTCTGGACCCAGGGAAAGTAGTGATTTATGTGCCCTGTCCGATTGCTGCTCCCATCATGTTCCTGTTCATACAGCATGTGAGAGCTTCAGCCACTGGTCAGGAATCATCCTGAGTGTTCATAGCCTTGTCCAAGCTGTGTCTCCCTTGTGCCAGGTTGCAGTGGTGCAGGAGTCCCAGCTGCGACAGTGCTCTATCACACATGCCAGTGTGTGCCTGCCCTGGTGCTGTTCCATTCCCACATTCCATCAGGCCTTGTCAGTAGGCAGTAGGAGATAAAGGTAACACTTTTTAACAGGCAGCAGCTTGGCTCTTTCACCAGAAACACAGCACTCTCTGTACCACACACCATAACCCCTGTGAGGTCTCCTCAGGGATGAAAGCTCAGTTCACCAGTGGATGTGCTAGAACACAGGAGTTGGGGGGGTAAGGATGTAGGCAGCCAATTAGGTGGTCACTTGCATTTACAAAACATGAAATAAGTTGCTGTTTGTGTTCCAGTGTTGGCATTTCAAAATGTGTGTTCTGTCTTTAACCATTCTGTAGGTGATAAAAAGAATGATAAAGTGCTGTTCTTTACTCAACTGTCACACCCAGGTAGGAGGTGAAACATGGCAGTAAGTAAAACATTGGTTTATATTTTGATGTTAATGGGGAGGAAAGTAAAATGGAATCCAGCTTTCCTTGTAAATGCAGTCTGCACTATTAGATTTTGTTCTTACTGTTGCTGCTAGGACAGTTGGAAGGACTGAAATTAGTGAGTAAATAGGGATATACTTGGAAATGCTGTAAATAGTAGAAAGAATCTGGGATTTCTTTGTCCCTTTTTCTCTTAGTATGTGGATATATTTATTTTCTGTAGGGCTGAGTACCTTCCCTTTAGTTACTGCTGTTGGTATTGCAGCATGAGCTGTGGCTGCTCTCGTAGTTCAGGTGCTCTGAAGGTGCTCACTGTGGAAAGGAGCTCTGGCTCAGGGCTGGAGCCAGGGGCAATACTGCTGAGGGGTTCTGTGGGGATTTGAGGCATTGAAACCCACCCTTGAGTCTCTCCTTACAGGTAGCTATTCTCTGCCAGTTCCTCAGAGAAGTAGACTACAAAACTGCATTTAAGGCACTGCAAGAGCAAAACAGGTGAATGTTACAACAAAGTTTATAACTACATGCACAGGGGTTTATGAATGTGTTAGTAACCTGGTCTGTACACTCTTTCAGCCACGATGCCATGGATTCTTACTACGAATACATCTGGGATGTCACCATCTTGGAGTATCTGACATGTATCCTTTCACTAGAATACCACCATGGGAGCTCACACTGGATGTTTGTGGCTGGAAAAAGTTGATTTCCCAGTGTCTTTTCTTGACTCACCCTCAGATCTCCACCACAAAAGAGGAGAGACAGACAAGCGACAGATAGCAGTGAGTTCACAGGGGTGGTGGGGCGGAGTGAGGTTCATAGAATGGTTTGGGTTGAAAGGGACCTTAAAGATCATCTCGTTCCAACCCCCTGCCATAGGCAGGGACATCTTCCACTAGACCAGGTTGCCTGGCCTTGAACACTGCCAGGGATGGGGCAGCCACAGCGTCTCTTGGCAGCCTAACCTAACCAAGGACTACCGTAGTCTGTCTTTACCGCCCTGAAACTGTCTTTGAAAAGAGTCACCACTTCCGGTTTTAATTTATTGTATAATTCTTAATGTAGTCTGGATGCTGATGGGAAGTGGGGGGTGGCATAGAAATGAATCACCCATGGCACTAGTGCTTAAGTGGCCCTGCAGTGCCACAATCTCACTGAGCACTGCTGCTCACCCTGTCTCCTCTTGTTGCCAGATAAAAGCCATCGGCCAGACAGAGCTCAACGCCAGTAACCCTGAGGATGTCCTGCAGCTTGCTGCCCAGAGGAGGAAAAAGAAGTTTCTTCAAGCAATGGCAAAACTTTACTTCTAGGCTAATACTGGAAGGCCATGATAACATGGGTGGGAATGGAAAAAAAATCTGTCAAGACTTTTATTTTTAAAATTAATTTCAATTTTTATACAACATTTACAGTCTAGTATCTTTAGAAATAGATGAAATCTTATAATAAAACCTTTATTTTACAAACTGTACAGAAGGTAGGAAGCAACTTCAGCTGGTTCCACCATGGCTTGTTTGCAGAAGGCATGCATTCAAGTTTGCTGAGTTTGATGTGGATGGGGGCACCTGGTGCTCAATGTTCCCTAACACAGGTCCCTGGGTGTGAGGCACAGGGAGGAGCATTGTGCCAGAGGGAGGAGGACTGATACCCACCATTCCCAGTACTGTCCCTTCATCACAGAAGTGATTCAGAGGTAGTGAATATTCCAAGAACACAGTAGTTAATGCTGTTTATAAACACTGATAAAACACAGCTCCACAGGTGTTTTAAAATACTGTTCTTAGGACATGAGTGGTTGTAGAGTACCAGCAGCTCACTTTGTCCCATACCCTCTCCAGTTCTTACGTTTGTTGTTGTAAAATGGAACTCCTTCCAGGACTGAACTTCTTCCACTTGGGGTTACGTTTCTGCTTGTACTCTTACCTGAGGTCAGTGAAGCACCAGAACTGAGGTTTAGGGCAGCCCTGAGAGGCCACCACAACTGGGTCAGCCTGCTGTGGAGCTGGAGCCTGACCCAGGGTCGCTATAGTGCACTGCAAGGACAGAGTGGTGTCAGGGGAGGGAACTGCTCCCACCTTAACCTCCCTAACACCCTGTCAGGCATGAAACTCTGACCTTAGCAAGAAAAGGAAAAAGAACAAGTAAAGATGAGGTAATATGTACAAGCTGTCACTAAGTTCTGCTGTATAAAGCAAGTCTGACATGTAAAGCTGAGCAGACAAACTTTGCCATGCAGCCGTTTTAAAAAATTCTTAAAATTCATAAATTAGGAATGGTCGGAGTTGAGCTAAGTTGTGTGTTAGAAGGGAGCAGAGCAGTCCTGGCTCCTGTGGTGGCACAGGGGCTGCTGCCCTGCTTAACTCAAGTTTGTAGGAGGACACTGGTCTCGATTTGCATCTGCTGCATCTCTTAGTGCTCAGGTCTCAAAACAGCAGTAAGAGCATGAGTCACTGTTAGTGTGGTCTTGTTCTGAAGCACCAAATCCTGTTCTGTGTGTAATGGCTGTTGTCCACATTTCATTTCTTCTCTGTACTTTTGGGAGGGGTGATTATTCCTCCTGTTGACACAGGCGATAACTGACCTGGGGCAGTAGATGCTACTCCACTGTTGACTTCTTCCTACATAGTGAGGGAGGAAGATGACAGTTAATATCTGTGACATGTTGTATACACTTGCTGCACTAGTGCTCAGCAGCTCTTCTCACACTGCTAGTACCATTCGAGTAGTCCAGATCTAGGATACTAAATAAAAACCCCAAGGTGCTATTATACAGTAGTGTAAAGACTATCATCTCTTAAACACATCACCAGTACTTCTAATCCAAATCTGTGTTTGTGGCCTGCAAGTGGTACCATAAAACACATCTGGTTTATGGCATCACCACCCAGGAGCCAGAAGCAAGCACCCGAGCACCGCTGACCGCACTGGCTGCAGAACCAGGCGAGACATGAGCAGAGAGGTGCCTGGCTGCAGGAGAAGGGATGTGTAACCTACTTTCAACTGCCTGAACTGTGAGCCCACAAACCACCTACCAGCATGTCCAAGTAATTTGTGTGTGTTTGGATGTTATGTCGATCCTCTACTGCAACCTTCTTGAAGTTCTTCAGCTTCACAGGGGCTTTTTTTGCCACAGCCACAAAGGGAACCATCCATTCCACACACTCCGAAATGCTGTCCCAATCTAAGCCTAGAGGGCACAATACAGTTCTGTATTTAGAACCCACAAAGGAGTTGCACAGTGTTCAAGTATGGCCATAAGTTTTAAAACAACAATAAATACTGCAGATAAAAATTAAGAAACATCCTTCCAGAAACTCCCACCACTTCCCTGTGCTCCTTACGTACCGGTCTTGTAGCTGAGGATGGTGAGCACATCACCATCACATCAGCAAAGCAGCACTGTGGCTTACAGGGAAGGCTCAAGTGCCTTTTCCGCTTGAACACAAGATTCTGTGTTCAGGAAACACTAAACTGTGGTTACAGTTGTTCATGGTTTAGGCAACATACAGGCACTGAGCTTAGTTCAGTGGTTTGGGTTTTTTTTCCCCACTTTGTAAGGGACAGGCTGGTGGGATGAGCACAGAGGTTAACTGAACACTGCTGGCAGGCAGGGGTGGCTGCCTGGTACTTGCATTTGAGGAGAAAAAGTAACCAAATCACCTATAGCTAACGAGCCCCAAACTCAATGGAAGCAGTGAGCACCTCACAGAGCAGTGTCACTCCACAAGCAAGAAGGATAAATCTGCTCCATATCCTTAGTGAAGACCATGCTTCTGACAGTGTTCCTTCTTTTTTGAGTCTTTGTAACATCCGAAATAGCGGTAGGAAGGAAGTGAAATTGGAGGTGGGGAAGATGGGACCCAACGCAGAATAGAACAAACTATTGGTGTCCGTGTAGCTTTTGCTTTTTGGCAGCCTGGTAAACCAACACACTCATAGTGACCTCAGGCACGTAGCAGCTTCCAGAATTCCATCCCTGACACAAGCTTCACAAAGGCTTCTTACCTGACACTTTCTTAGCGACTTCAACTGAGGTATAGTGGCAGAGCGCTGCAGCAGCAAGTGTTCTGTACTGGAAGTCCAAAGAATTCACATCCAGAATACACAGGTCTAAGAGCTGAGGAAATAGAGTGAGGAAATAAGTTACGAACTTCAACAAGATGATACTTTAGCATAACCTGCCTCAAAAACTGCCCTGCACACTGCAGTCCTCCTACAGCCCCTGCTCTGGAATGTGGTTGAGCTTTTTAGCATCTATTGGACCATCTAATTTAGTTTCGGCACCAATGGCAGCTAAAATGGTTTGCGTAACTCTGCGAGACCCAGTTCACCAGTCACGTACAAGACACTTGGCTTGCACAGGCTGAAGCACACCTTTAAACTCTCAGCACAGCTCCAGGAAGGTGTTTTCTTAAATGAAGGTACTACCTAGCAGCTCAGTAACTTAGCCCAGTCTGCTCTTCAGTAACCTCCCTGAGGCTGGACACAACACATGCTCATAAAAACTGGAGCACAGTAGCTTCAAACTAGTGTATGCCTCAGAAACTGCCTCCTGGCAATGACACAGCAACACTGCAACAGACAGTACACGTATAAACAGTTAACTGCCCACAGCCTCTAAGTTATCCCCCTCCTCTCAGAGCTGCTGCCGCTGTTTACAGAATGCTGCAGTGCACAGCCATTAAAAAACAGGATGGATTTTTTATTTTTCCAGTGTACAGGAAAGCATTTTAAGGGAGTATTGAGCAGGGAGATAAGCAACACGTGGGTGCTTGTCCTCAAAACTGAGGATTAAGTTTGCTAGCAGAGTCAAACTTGCACATTACTTAACAAAGTAACAGGCAAGGTGAAACAAGGGAAAGCATTCCTGAATGGCTCAGGGGGTGCAATATTCACTTGTGCGGGCAGTCACTCCAAAAACCATCTTCTGACACAGTTTACAACCTACCTGTGCTATCTGAATGAATTTTTCCTGAGAATACTGAGGTAGCAGCACTTTCGGAACATCCTTCAGAGCATCCACTTGAAGATAGAGGTTCAGCCAAGAGACGATTGTCACTGGACAGAGTTCCCATTTTAAAGCCTGTAAACATGAAACAGTTGCACACCTTAAGCCATGCAAAGATGATAGTTTTATGCTCTGATGTCTTTTCCCATATCTCTCCTCCAAGTTTGCACAGCTTATTGCACAGATCCTCAAAAGACACCAGAGATTATGTACAATTTCAAGTACAGATACTCATTTTAGATGGCAGTCTCACTACTTTTTGACAAGGCTGTGTCACAACCAGCACTAACACATATTCTTACAATTGTGCACCTGGATCTTACGTTATCTTCCCCACTCAGAACTTGGGAAATCAAGAGTATTTCACCAAGCCCTCAGTCTAACTGCCTGAACCTGCAGCTCTTACCTATTAAAGAAGAGCAAACGTATAAGGAGTGCTTACACGCTCCTTTCCAACACAAGGAGCACAGAGTAGTGTCAGTTCTTCACCTAGCTCTCCTAAAGGCCCCTGCTCCCAGACAGCAAAGAGCCCTGGGAAGTGCAGCACATTTCAGGGACAGCCTTCTGGTCTGCCCCACGGCTTTCACACAAACGAGAAATCTGTCCTGTCCTAACAGACCAGGACTTCACCTCAGCCAAGGCTTTAGAGATCCACTGCACATAGAATCATACAACCACAGAATGGTTTGGGCTGGAAAGGACCTTAAGATCATCTAGTTCCAACCCACTGCCATGCAGTGAAGGTTTTGCAGAAACAAGGACACATAAAACATGTTCCTATTCTAAGCAAGTGATGTTAAAATACATGGCTTGGCTGGACAGTCAGCCAGCACTTAAAAACAGCAAAGTTCTTACCTTTAACATAATAAGTTCCATTCTGACAATATCATCTTCACTGCAAGCACCATCAGTGACGTAAGCAAATTCCTGTATTTTAGGAGCGTAGATTTCCTTTAAAGGGAGGGAGAGGAAAGTGAAGGTCAGAGTGCCTTACAATGCTAAGAAAGCTTGAGAAGATGCTGGAAAATAGTTTTCAGTCCATATTGACACAGTAACATTTCTTGTCATATCATAGAATGGTTTGGGTTGGAAAGGATACCAAAGCTCATCTAGTTCCAACTGCCTGCCACAGGCACGTACACCATCCACTAGACCTGGTTGCCCAAAGTCCCTTTAGGCACTGGAAGCTGCTCTAAGGTCTCCCCTGAGCCTTCTTTTCTCCAGGCTGAACAAGCCCAGCTCTCTCAGCCTGTCTTCTTTCACTAGAACAATGTTTTCCTTGTTACAGGAGGTGACTTGAAACTCACAGTATGAAGAGATACTAAAAACAAGTAGGCTTATTATATGTTATCTGTGATAAAACACAATAGATTTATTGCAACTCTTTTAACTCTGGGGGAAATAAACGCTGACCAAGCAATCATTTTTTTTACACCATTTTGTTTATACCACTTTTTACATCAAATGGAATGGCTGAGAAGATACGCCACCCCAATTCTCCTACAGCACTCTGCTGTGGTAGAAATGGCTCGCTGGGACAGGTCACATGCAATGTCAGTGCTCATGCAGTCACACAGATTTATTATTAAAAAAAGGCTAGAAAAAGATAAGAGAAAAACCCCACAGCCACTGTGGCTGCAAAATCCATGGTGCAGGGGTGTGTTATTAAGAGACCTTGGCCACAGAACTGCTTCGCTAGCAGCTAGCTCCACTAGCTAGTAGCCTGATGCCCCATGCACTTCCTTAGGACAGACAACTGCGTGTAGGGCACTACCTTAGCTTTAGGTCACTCTAGATCCAGAGGGTGCCAAGTATGGAAACTCAACATCCCAAGTTTTCCTTTCAGCCTATCCTGTCATGCACTATATACAAATGGCTCGTAGTTGCAGTGCACAACATAATGCATCATCACCACTGCATTCTAAAAGAGAGAAACTCCACTGAATGGGTTTACAGGGATATCAGCCTGATGCACAAGCAGTCTGGGACTTGGGCTTGGCTCTGCTCAAGTCCCACACCCATTCCTGAGATTGTTTGCCAACTGCTGTATATTTGGAAAACGACAAAACAAAACAAAGCTACTCCCAGCACATTTGCATACCTTTCAAGTTTATGTGGTCTCTTTCCCTGCTGCTGAGGAAAGGGAGGACAAAGACTACGCTCCTAAGAGATTGACATACGCACAACTGAAGGAGAAGAAAAAAGTTTCCCCTTCTGACCTTCGGTGTTGTATGTACACACCAAGTTCAAAAGATTCAGACAGAAGAAATAAACATGTTATCACTGTCTTTTTAGTTATTCCAAACTTAATATTCTCCTCCTTGTAACACAGCTTCTTACCTCAAGTTTGGAGGCAATGAATAATGAGGTAATTCCTATGAGCTGAAGCATGCTCTTGTTAATGTTCTTCTGTGTCAACATGAATCTATCAAAAAAGTCTTGAGCTAGGTAGAAGGTTTCCCTGTGGAGTGCATACACCTCACATACCTGCAACAACACAAAAAACAATCCAGTTTAATGTTAAAAAACTCTTGTGTACACACACTGGAGTATTCAAGCCTTAATAGTAAAACACAGTATGCACAGTTTTATCTTTTGCTCACCAAACTATCACATACCCAGATGCTTTAGCATATAGTGGTTAGTATGGGACTGAAAAAAGTATTTCCTTCGCTCCCACCTAAACACAGATTATCTGTGATGCCCTAATATACTTCCAAATTATACTTTTTCCAACCTAACTAGCATTTACTTTTCCTAAAAGTGAGTACAGACAACTTTCCACTGAAAGAAGGTGGACTCATTGAGGGAGGGAAAACAAAAGAGAACAACAAAAAAAACCCCACTCATGTGCTTGCTTAAGAATACTCTATGCTCACACCTCAACCTGAAGTCACTGAGCAGATCCCCCCTGTACTCCTCACAGGTCTGTCCCAGGGCAGGACCACTAGAACACTTGAATTCCTTGGCTCTACAGCAAATAATGCTGGAAGCTGCAAGCTCTGCCAGGCAGCTGGCAGCCCCTCAGGCACACCACAACCTCACTAAGCAGGAACAAAACTGCAGGAATGGCCATCTGCTCCCTCCAGTTGCAGGGCTCCCCACAGAGAGAATTTCTAATACCCGCATCATGTCAACGTGGTTCGGATGCCAGTACAGCAGAAGAGCAAAGGAGACTGCCAGGCCTGGAGATCCTCTGCAGGGGACTACTCTTTCCTCTGACCTCTAACTGTATTTGGGTTGGTCTGCCACAACTTCAGCTCCTCTGCAACTCTGTATCCCCTCTAAAACTAGAAACTAGTTAGATATCCATAGATGACTTATAATCTATGTATGGCCAACAGGAAAGAATATCCCAGAAATAGATCCCAAGTGCTTCATTATTTCACTTGGATACATAGTCAGAACAAACTCTCACTACTAGCTACTTCCTAACATAAGGCTGAAAGCTCATTAGCAAATTAAAACCCTTACTGACCATCAAAATGCAACTGATTGGCAGTAATATCACAGCTCATTCTTTTAGGCCTGATCTAGTATTTGCCAACTGATGCACTACTCTGATATTAGTAACTGCTGCTCCAAACAAGATTTAGAACTAAAGACATACAGAGCAGGCCCACCCACTAATAAATGGCACAATTTCTACAAAAATCTGTTGCCTAAACATCATAAACCTTGCTCATGTTAAATAGTGTCTCAGTTACAATGTTACAGACAACAATGTTAGGAGCTACTGGAGAACTCTCCAAATTGATGGTATTTTAATCCACTGTGGCATAGAGAACCACTGAGCTGGGCAGCAAGGCCCTTGTAGACATTTGTGTTTGGAAATTGCATGATTGTTTTCCTGAAAGTTTAAGGAAAAAAGAAACAATTTAACAGTGGCATGTAAATCACACATTGGAGGAGGTAATGAAGTACACAGCTGGAACAGTTTTGATATTCAGACTGTATTAAAAACATAAAAGACAGCAGGAGTGCCACTAACATCTGCTTCCTTGGAATACTTGATATGGAATTGGTAAGCCTGTAAGATCCCTTCTGCTGATGGGCAAGGATTGCAGGAGTCAAATGTTACTTTTGGCAGGGGAGATTGAATATGCTCAATATAGAGTTCTTGGAAACCCCTCCAGAACATGGCTCTCTAGTTACAACACTAATATTCATTCTCATAAACTGCCAAGACCAAGAGCTTCCATTTTGTTTGACAACTGGAATAGTCTGAAGTAAACCAATTAGATTAGAATATGGATACGGCTTCTTTGTAACCCTTTTCAACTAAGAACCTGTTTGCATCAAGAAACCCCCAGTATCAGCCACTTTCTTCTGCTGTCTTCATAGGACAGAATGAAAAATTCAGCAACAAGCCAGGACATAGTGTCAGGGTCTGACATCTAAAAGCTCTTGACATAGACAGGGCCAGGGTAATAACTCAAGTCCTTAATCCAGATGCAGTTGTCAAATGGCTTAGACACAGTTTAAGATGTAAAGTTAGAGCTCCGTAACTAATCTGCCTATGAAAATTTTAATGCAGGTGCCTCAAAACTAGATTTCTCCCCTTCCTAGGAAGTAACATGGCAAGAGCAAAAAATTAAGTACTACTCCTCACTGCCCTGTGTGGAAGGTCCAGCATCTCCTGTTCGGGAAGGCTGGAATGTAGCTCACCAAGAGGACCAGTAACTTGCAACCAGTCTGCTGCAAACTAGGTTTAGCTTTTGTCATTACTGCACATTTTGCTATTAGATCTTTATCTAAAATCTGTGCTTTTATCTGCCTACTTCCCAGGCATAACACATGGCAAAGTAATTAAAAGAACACACCTCTAAGAGCCAGTCTAACAGTATTGATCTCATGTGAGGTTGCAAACTGGAATGTAGTGATGTGAAATGTTTGCAATGAGCATATCTGTTCTCCTTCTTCAGAATGTTGAGCCAGACGTCTTTGGAATTTCCCCAGCTACAGAATAAAGTTACACAAAACATTGTTAAATATATATATATATACACCTTTACAAGAGGAGTACAAAAACATTATATATTGTTTACAGATACTCAGGAATAAAAACTCTGCCATTCTAAAAGAATCTCATGGTAACTATAAAACTGCTGGTATACTCTGAACATGTTACATCACCACAACAGCAGCTTGCCAAAGTCATCAGCAAGTCCAGTTTCATAGAATAGCTAACAAAACTGAATGTGTGCATCCTAAAGTTACACATACAACCAGTTTCCTATTTTGCCTACTTATGTGTCTGTCCAGAGCACAAGGGAAAAGCCAAACCCTCCCCTTTAAGAAAAAACCACCCCACTTCAAGTAAAACAAAGCATACACAAAGCTGTCCAGTTTAGTTTGAGAAGAACATTTACAGATGGTGTTTAAAAGCCATTCACCCATCCCTTCTTTTTCTAGCCTACCTTGAGGCTCAGAAACAGGCTACTGTGAGAAAAAATGAGTTCTTTATTGCTAACTTACTATTTATTAGCACTGAAGTCTACTTGGGAAGAAGACTTGTCTGTATCACTAATGTGGCTTGGTTTTAATTTGCAATTATTGTTATTATGAATTGATGCGTGTTTTCTTAGATGTACTTCTCATCCCACAGTCACTAAAAGGGACAGCATTTTAATCAATGCAAAGCTGATTTCCTCCTGAAATTTTGGGGGTTGCATATTCACCCTTCCAAGCAGAAGCAGAGACAGAATAAACAGCCCTGATCACTGGCATCACCCACAAATTCTAACTGCATCAGTTCCATTCTGCTGCATTCTGTAAGTTAAAAGCTGGACAAGTACTTGCTTGTTTAATGCACAAGTTTCCCCATTTAAGAGGGCAGGCACCAAGAAATGTATTATGATCTTCCTACAGCAGTTAGAAAAGCAGGAAAAAAGGCAAGAGTAAATGATCCTCTTGTTCAGCTAATTAGAAAGGATGGAGCTCAGCTTTACCAGATGCCTAGCGACAAGAAGGTGAACATCAAGCACTAAACTTTCTTGGAATTCTGTATCTGAACATATCTTTGGGATCCAGCAGTTTCCAACAACTTGCTAAAGCAGTGCATGAGATTCCCTCATTCATCATTTTTGTTTAAGTTAAAAAACCTTCAAAACCTACTTTGCACTAAGCTTTCCAACACACTCGAAAATGTGATGTGCTAGGTACAGAGCAGAGCATGCTCCTCTTTGAAGCAGCGTTCAGCAGGCTTGGGAGTAATACTGAGAGAAAAACGCAGTTGAGTTTGAAACTTGGTGAAAGAGACTGCAAGACCTATTGCTTTGCACTGAGCCAAAACACCACCATGCTCCTCCCTGTTCTGATCAAATTTTGGCCAGAACATATAAAAACAAAGTGTACCTAGAAAGGTTCTCTTAGAATCATTGAATAGTTAGGGTTGGAAAGGACCTTAAGATCATCTAGTTCCAACCCCCCTGCCATGGGCAGGGACTCCTCACACTA
>JANHGB010045491.1:22500-25272 GCA_026283785.1 Coracopsis vasa | reverse complement strand
AACTGGGGCTTGTTATCTTTTAGCAAAATGCTACTTAATCAAAATAGCTGTCATGATGGAGCTTTGAAATTATGCCCCAACAGCTGAGTACTCCGAAACTTTAGTGTTTATTTTCAGCCTATGATATAGACTCTGCCTTGCTTTTATGCAGAAGGTAAGCGATCTTTATTCCAGTCATAAGTCAGAGTGATAGAACTCACTAATTTTAGACAAAAGCAGTAGCCAATTTATCAGATATGTTTTCAATTAAGTATAAAAGTTTGACTGCATCCTGAAAATTACTCTTTTAGATATAGGGAGCATTAATGTTTTCTACATCTTCTCATTTACAAGAAAAGGAAATCTAATTAAAACATTTTGCATTGCTAGACAACATACATTTATATACACAATAGCCAGGTGCTATATCTCTGCATAAAATCACTCACTGTGATTTTGAGATTAAAAAATAAAAATCCTTGCCTAGGAAATGTTTCAGTGAAGGTCACTGAGATATTAAGTATGGAGGATAGCTGCTTAATTTTTTTTAAGTGCAATCAAATCTAATCTTGTCAGCTAAATCAGAGAGAGGAAGTGATCAGTTTAAGATACATCAGAAGATTTGCATAGAATGAAAATGAATCAAAATTAGTTTTGGTATCTGAGACGGCGAAAATGACAGCCTAATTGCTCCTGAATCAAACGTCACAAAGCTTGGTGTGTAATTTTAATCATTGATGAGATCCAGGTTAATTATGCTCATGGCACACATGCAATTTAAAAACCTTTTGAAATAATCTGATCACAAAGAGCATGAAACCCTAATAATTCTCTAATTATCCTGGAGACAAGCATGTTTACCTTCCCATTTGGCAAATCTGCACAAACAGTGTATGCATCCTGAGGAAAGCCTACACATCTAACGCATTCTCCTTCTAAGGCCTTATCTACAGTTGAAAGCTGCACACGGACAGTTACAGCAGAAAGCAAATCCCAGCCCCTTCCATCTGCAGAGGACTGGTATAAACATCTTCATACTGGTATCTCTCAACTCTGACATAAAAGGATAAACAATGCTTGTATAAAACATTTTTGCATCTATATACTCAGCAACTGCATGCGTGAGACTACTTCATTCACACATGAACACACATGCAAACATGAAGACATACACCCAGTGCCACCAACATGCACACAAGCAAGAAGTTTCTTGGACCGATGCAGAGGAAAAAAGGCAGTAGTCCCGTTTTGTTTTCCAGCAATGATACAGGGATGCATGTGCAGTAACTCTCTCTGACCCAGAACCATGAAAGGATCAGTCAGGGTGAAACCTCTTTAGCAGGTAAAACTGACCAATAAAGAAAGAGTTAATACAGCAAATGGAGCCTGATGCAACTGCCTGAAACTAGTCTAGACCTATCTGTGGCATTTCATTTAATGTTTGCTGCTTGAAGCAAGCGCTACCCATGCTGCAGTATATAACGGTATACCACAGCACTGTAGTGTCCAGCAAGCTTACAAAAACAGTTGCCAGAATAGTCATGGGCATGCATATTATACTGCAACCAGGATGGCATTTAAGAGCATATAATTTTAGACAGGTACAAAATGGGTTCTGCAGCACAGCATCTCACCCTTCCCCTTCTTCCTGCACTGAACAGTCTTACTGTTTCAATTTCCAGTCTTAAAAGGTTTAGCAGAACTAAACTAGACTTTTAAACCTTTTATCACATAACCAAAGTAAAAACAAAATCAGCACAGTAACAAATGTCATGCATCTTTTCTGTTACTTCACATTTTTCAATAAACTGCACATTTGTGGTTATCAGTCTCCTTACATAATTTCAGTATTAAGCAGTACTAAACAATGACATCAGCTCTCTGATCACAATTGTATAAATAAGGTATATTTCATTCCAATTAAAACAAATACTAGATCTTTGAACTGAGAAGCAACACAGAGAGAAACCATAACATATATTTCCATACTTGAGATGTTTACAGTCTTTGTGACCATGTTTGCTATCAGGTTAGGTAGATGAAATCATTATACCTTGATGAGGAATTAAAGATTACTGGGATGACTTACTGATTGTATGTAACATATGATGGAACATGCATCCATTAGAGGTTACAGCATCTTCAATATCGAAAAATAAAAAATTCTTCCCACTCCCTCCCCTACCCCAGGGACCTTCTGTAAGAGTTATAACAAAGTTTCACAAAGTCATAGCTAAAAAGAATCATAAGGACTGCCTCAGAGCCAACATTATTCCACAAAGTCTCTACAACAGATTTCAATTCTCTTTACAAAAGCAATCACAATGCAAACCATACAATATATCTCCTTCTCTGGAAAGAGGAGCAGGAGAAACAAAAAATGCATACATATTAAGCACATATCTGTAGAGCCTTAAAACATCAAGAAAAAACAAATCTCCGTCAATGCGATCAGCTAAGTTCACAGAAATACATACCTGCTGGTCTGCTTAGTATTTAAAGTTCTCTCAGTAATTCACAAGGCCACTAACTTTGATTATCTAAATCCTTTTCTTAGAACTAATGGCCAATGTACAGAAAACCTTAAATTGCTAACCTCTGCTTTCCTCCTGGAGAAACTGTGCTCTAAAACTCTGCTCAGCTAAATTACAAAAACCCACCTACAGCCAGATTTGCTAATGAAAAGGGGGTGCCTTCTGAACAATAGGAGAATTCCCCTGCATTTAGAATGCAGAGTTCCCATTAGAACAAAGAATCACAAATGCCAGTTTTACCTCTGTTTTTTAATTGAGA
>JANHGB010045491.1:0-20000 GCA_026283785.1 Coracopsis vasa | reverse complement strand
AGTGTTGTTAGAAAACTCTTGTTTGCCAATACTAGGAGGAGGTACCAACTTTTCCCCTTTCTTTCTGTTTTGGAGAAAGGTGCATCTGAATGATAGTGACCCAGTGAACATTAGAGCATTAATCACCTCCCTTTGTCTCATCTATGCAGAGTAAGATTAGAGTTAAAATGATGATTGCTTAATCCCTTTGATTTTCTTTTACTAAATAAATATTAATCTACAAATCAATCAGATCCTGTATTATAACACATATGATACACACTATGAAAGGTTATGTAAATTACACTCTGTTTTACAAGCATGCCATTAATGAAAAGAGCCCCCATGCTTTCCCCTTTCACCCCCAAAATCCTTATTAAATTTGGAAGTTCAAGTTAATAATCCTGCTAAATATAAATCTTAGCTATGGAATCCATATTCCTTTTTCTTTTAAAGAAATTTGCCGCATCAATCATTTTAGGAATTAATAAATCATATGTACTGTGTTTATTCATCTGTCAATACTCCCTATCTGTAAAGCTTTCACCATTTCATCTCTTTAACTCCGATCAAAGTTAGTTTACATTAGATGTTGTTTTAAACACACATAGAAATAAATTAAATAGAAGCGGCTAGAAAATTAATCCTAATAGTCTTCATGAAAAATCACACAGCCTGGATCTGTCACCTGTTCTCAAACACAGTGAAAGAGATCATTTACATTCACGGCTTTTAAGAAAAAAATTACAGAAATAAAAGCTTCATTAAACTTATATCTGATTTAAGAAAAATGTAATATTAACATAAGGCAAGTATACTAAAAATACTGTAATCATGTAAAAGAGTAACATAGCCTTTTAAAGTGTGAATTATCACAAACTTTGTGATTTTACTAAAGTCTGGATGTGTCTTCTGTCAGCACATTCAGTAGGTATGACTGAATTGCAAAACTAACAATTAATGACCAGGGAGTCAAAGTGGCTCTACAATATTCAACTAACCTCTTTGTTGTCTCAAAACCAACTGTGAAATAAATGTTACAGTACTTTTTTGTTTGCCTAATACTAATTTGCTTGCATGCTAAGAATGCTTCTAAGAGTTATCACAAGGCAGGTAGTCAAACATTCCAGTTCTCAGGGAGATACTACAACTCCAGATGACTTCAAAAAGAGTCTTGACGAAAACAAAAAATAAAGAATGGTGCTTTTGTGCACATTTACAAGGCCTCAAGACTCTTCCAATTATGCATCTGAAAAAAAAGAAAAAGCCATGGGTGTTGTAAATCATGTTAAATCATGTTAAACATTTAAATATTTCTCTGTATTAAAATCAGCCTGGTCAGTGATTATACAGGATGTTTTTTTTAACAGTTATTAATAAAGCATTTGTTTTTTCTAGAATATTATCATGGCAAATTTGTTTTGTATTGCCAAGATCAGCTGGGCATTTTGTTTTTATTATGCACAGTCTTTTGTCATTTTTTTGCTCTGCAAGTTAATTTGACTGCTGTGCATAAGTGAAGTGAGCAATTCAGTAATTAACTTTTGTGTTTTAAAATGTATGAACTTTAATTAGATTTCATTATAAACAAACAAATGTCAACCATAATTATAAGCTCCTTGGTTTAACCACATATTATCCTTTTTCAAACAAACTTGATGTCAGACAAATTAAAATCAAGCAGCCAGCAATTTTGAGTTGAATTTTACATGATCTGCCAGTAACCTGATTACTTTAACTTCAATATCATTACAGGAAAAGTATTTCAGGAAAAATAATTACAAGAATTCCAACAGGAGACAAGCTTAATTGTATTGATTCAAAAGATGCATGTATATAGGAACCATGCTGAAGGAATAATGTTATCTTAAATCAACAGTTACTATTAAAATGATATTGTCTGGCATGAAAAAGGCAATTTGAGATTGGTGTCTGGAAAAGCAGAGATACAAAACTAACTGAAATAATTATATTTACGCCGTTATACTCTAAGAAACAAAATATCAATGTGGAACAACTTCAAGGCATGAAGGTTTGCAGGTTTATTTACTGACTGGTGTATCTATTAGTACCAGGAACAAGTGGAGCTGTCAGGACATAATGAAGGTAAATGATTAGTTAGCACAGAGACTGAGCTCTTCTTCAATGCAATAAGAGTTAATTAAAGTTTACCACCAAACATCAACCAAAGCAGGATGTTGATCAGGTTTCAGCATTAAGTGCAAACAGACAATGGTTGGCAGCAATTAGTGCAGCTATCAAATGACATGCAATGATAATTATACATTTAAAACAGCTAAAGAGCTTGTGGAAGGGAGGGAAGGATCTCATCAGCTTCTTTGACTATGTACAGTCAAAGTGCAGGAAACAGGTATCAGATATTTCACTTCAATACTGTAAATCAATAGAATTAAACAAAAAAAAAAGGTTGTCCAAGCACATTATCTGAAAGAGGACAATTCACTGTACATGAAATGGAAGAATTCTGAAGACGACTACTAACAAAGATAAGTATTAGTTAGATTAAAAAAATTACTCTGCGGCTGCCACTCACACTGACACATAAACAGAGAACTGTTTGGCGTTTAAAGACTAGTGACTGCAGCTTTGTTATCTATTTCTATGCCAGATTTGAGGTTACCTGGTATCTTCAGTCCCTGTGGCCATGTTCATAGCATGAAAAGGCCCAGAAGGACCACAGCCCCAAAGCTCATGACCACAAAATGTAGTTTCACATGCCAGCTGCAAGCCGGCTGTGAGGAAGCCTAGGCTTACCAGAGGCAATTACCTGGTTTCTGAGCCACAGCCTAAGGCTCTGCCACATATCCCCTGTTCTCCACCTCCTGTGACCAGTGGACATGCTAATTCTAGCTGTTCCCAAACTTATGCCCAAGTTTTGGGAAAGAAAAAGAAAGCGAGAGCTTTCCACCACAGGTGAACACTGTGCAACACACAGCAGTGACACAGACACACTAATAACCCGGAGCACAGAGAAGGCCAGTGCCGTTCTCTGCCACACTCTGCTCCGTTTCAAAGGCCTTCCATAATGGTGGCAAGTACCAGATCAGTGATATACAATGGAGTTGATACCAAACTTAATTTTCATTTCAGCCTTCCATTAAAAAGGAAAGATGATAAACTTGCAGCAGCATTTCTAATAGCTACACCAAACAAACGAAAAACTGCCCGTAGCCCTGTTTTTCATCCTTGGCATGGATCTGTGAAGTTAAAACAACCCCAATTCTACAATATCAAAACCATGGGAAATACAGCAAAACAGGTAAATATCCCTTCCACAGGCACGTAGCCATGATTAACCAGTGTAGCCAGACAGACAACTACACACATCTAGTATTCTGACAATTCCTCAATAACCACTTCACGCACTGCGGATGGAATAACTCATTCCTGCTCACTCCTCTTGGGCTGGCATAGCACAGGTAATGGGATTACGTGGTTAAACACCTACACAGTTCCACAGCAGCTGAATAGGTCTGGCAAGTAGGATCCCCATCTCAAATAAATCAAGATTTCTTCAGCATTTTTATGGACAACATAGTGGCGAAAGCACCCTGCTTTTTATGTAGCAGGAAGCAAGACCAGGTTTACGAAAAGACAAGTAGCAAGTTTCCAAGAAAGCTAAACTGTGACAAATTAAAACCCACAATGAGAGAGGGAAAAGAGTTAGATAGTAGGACTCATTGCTGCAGGTTACCACTGAGATCACAAATCTACCAATGTTAAAAAACAGAATAAAAGCTAGCTGCTAAAAGTATCCAGAGTTATTGTAATGAATGTGCACCCAAAAAAAATTAGAAAAAAGAAAAGAAAATATAAGGGATATTAAACCTTACTCGTCAGAGGTCTAAACAATGTGCATTTGCAATCGCGGCAAGGCAGAAGTATACAATAAGTTATCCTACATCTGCCTTCTGTGATATTCTGCTGAAACATCTTCTACAGACCAGTCAAAGAGACAGAAGGTTAGCCACACCAGAGTCCCAGTTTGGCAATCAATATATTCTGATAGTATGAATTACACCTCCTGAGTAAAGACATGTCTGCAGCAGGGAGACTGCCCCTATCTTTTATTTGAACTAACCCATGCAAAAAGATCATCAGCATCAGTTTGCATTTATATACGTTGTATTAATTTCCACTGTGTCAAATTCAGAAAGCCTCCTTTTAAGATTGTGATGACTGCATTTATTTTAAATTCTTTTTTTCTTTTTCTTCCAGAAGCAAACCCACACACATATGTAAAATGCATTAAAGATGGGTTTTGTTACAATGCTGGCTACCAATTGTGAGTTTTGTTGGAATGTATGTTCATATTGCTAAAACTATTTTAATAAAATGCCTTACTGGTTTGCATAGTTTCTGAGCTGCAGCCTAGAGCAGTTCTACAGATTTTTTTTTTCCTAACAAACCTCATTTTTCCAACTAATTCTGTTATGCTAGGGATTTGTGTACAGAGTTGGCTAATCCCAGTATTTCCCTAGAGCTGCGTCTAAGCTATGGCCCACTCCCAGTACAAAAGTGTCTCCAAAAGCCCTTTCGCCCCCTTCAGCACTGATACACTCATTGGTCCTGACATTTTCACTTCAGCCATGACAAATGAGCTGATGGCTGTGATCAGATTGCACACGAGGACTGCTTTATCAAAGACGTATCATTAACTCTCATCACTGTCTTCCATTATGGCACTTTTGGTCAAATCTGTTGTGAAAATGCAAGTCAGTTTAAAAACATAATCAAAACACAGCCACAAACAAACTTCACTAAAAAGCAGGAAAGAAAACCAGACTCAGACGGGATCAGAAAGGGACTAGCGTTAACTAAATGTTTCTCTGGGGATTTAAGTAACTGTACTCAACCTCTGCCCCAGTGCAAACATGGCAGTTGACCGTCTTCGAAAGGTCCCTTCCCCCATCGCAGACTGCGAGCACTACTTTGCCTTTTTTAGAGAAACAAAAATAAAGCAGCAGCAATCAAATATGTCTAGAAACAAAGTCAATTTTTTCTTTTCTTTTCCGCCTCTGAACTACTTCACATTTCTGTGTGTCTGCTTTTATCAAAATATGTTTCTCAAATGAATCCCTTAAAGAATATAAAATTTTCATTTGAATTGCAGCCATATGATCATACTATTTTCTGATTCACATTAAAAACACCAAAATAAAACACTGTCTGAAACGGAAATCTCTAAGTTTGCTATGAATAACGCAACCTTTCTGTCAAGTTAGAACCTGAGTTTCAGTTACACAGTTCTTGTTACATCTAGAGGGTTTACAAAGTATATATTTGTTGTTACCTCTTCTAGCAATTCATCTGAGAATACACATCTAGCAGAGTCAACTGTAACACAACAGATCTTGGGAATGGAGGTCATGCTTTGAGATAAAGTGCTATTCACTTTTGGACCATGCAAGAAGCTCTTTATTCCTGTTCTTATTGGCATCAGTTCCCCCTTACCAGAGCAAGAACAAAGCCAAGTGCTCGTGTGAGGTTTATGAATAAATCAGAGGTGAGCCACTTTAAGTGCTGCCCATGATTTCCTTGTTGACAGTGAGCACTTAAACAGGCTTCTTATGACCAGCAACTCCTGGCAAGCCTTAATGGCTCCTAATCTGTACCCTGCTTCATTTCAGGAAAGAAATGACCCACCCCAATTTTTCTCAAGTCTTCACCTTTTGGGCAACACTGTCCCACTTTTTAGGAATCCATGTTCAGGTACTGTCCCATTTCAGTGCCAAGTTTTTATGTAACACACAACATAAAAATCACCATTTTCCTCCTAGAAAACAAATGACAGCTAATAAAATATTATTATGCTGCGCAGCCTAAGTAATTCCAAGACAAACCATTACACAATCCAGCGTTTGTTTAAATTGCATAGATTTTTAAATGAACCTAAAAGAGTTCTAACATACTTGCTTCCAATTATTAAAATCATGTAAAAAAATATGCTGAGAGCAGATTCAGCCGTTTTGTACAGCTATAGCTGAAACCAGGAATGTTTATAAATCACTGCCATTGTATGTATTTAAACAATTCAAACAGCCTCAAAATCTATTTTTAAATAATGATAACATTGAAAAACAAACAGATATCAAAAGTAGACTCAGTGCTCGGCCAAGCAACACTGGTCCAGAAACATTAACATCCAACTGCGGCAAGACACTAGGTGTTTCAGTACGTACGTCTTTGATGCACAAAAGCACTCAGAGACTTAAGCTGTTCAACATTAAAGCAGCAGCCTGCATTTCAACATGGAATGAAATCCTTCATTTTTAAGGTCTCTCTCCCCCACACACCCCTCCCTTTCTGGACGTGTCACAATCTCCAGATGGCTGAATTGACTCTGTAGTAGCTGAGTTACTGTCAGGCTCCCAGTTTCTGCTGTGTTTAAATACTAACATTTTTCGACTCCATTGTTTCTTGTTGCTTTTCCACCCACTTCGTGAAAAAAAAAGTTGATGGCACTGCTCTGCCTTGTGATTTCAGTGCACGGTCCCTGCCGCAGGGCCGGGGGATGGCTGCCCAGCAGTGCTGACCTACCACTGCTTGAACTGTGGCGGGTGCCTCAGCAGAGGACACTCATCCTCTTGCTAGGGCCTGATCCAAACAGAGGGAAATTGATGAGGTGGCACTGGACTTTGGAAGAGGCCCTCAGACAAAACTGGAAACTGCAGCAGTGCTGGGGAAAACACCCATCAAGTGAGAGAGAAATCTACGGGCCAGACCAGGTGGGACTTAAAACTCCAGTGATGCTTTTCACCAGAGTTGAAATAGCTGTCCCAGTGCACGGGCTGATGTCCCAGTGCACAGGTTGATGACCCAGTGAGAAATCATATTTTGTCTCCCTACAGCAGTTGGGTGCTCCTGCTGGAAACAGTCCTGAAGCACACTGCTGTACTGCAGCAGAGTGGCTCATGGTTGTTTGTGCTTGGGGTGACATTTCCCACCCCAAAGGGTGCTGCAATGGCAAAGAAAGAAAGTGGTTTTTTTTGGTGAACGGTTCATAAAGCTTAAAGGAACTGAGGGACTGAAGGGTGACATTTGCCATATAGCTAAATAATTTATTTTAGAAATGTTACATTTTCTTTAATTTAAACCCTCAGTGCTGTAAACAAAATCAATAGCCATATTTCAATATAAAAAAAATATAAAAGGACCAGAGTGAAACCCACAGGAACAAGCTTCCTGTTTAGGAAGCTACTTTTCACTCAGAGCCTTATTTTCTGGAGTAGGGAAGGCACATGAAGAGTTAGGTATTAAGCAAGGAGAAATTCTTATTTGAAGGTGGCCAGGTTTCTCACGCAGAAAAAACACCTGCATTTGAAAACACCATGTAGTACTTGGCAAATCCAAGCTTTGTTTTTTTTCTCCCCTCTTCTTACAAAAACTCTGGCCCTCTGAATACTAAAAATCAAAGGATCCTCCCCAGCAAGGAAAGGGAAAGAAGGAAGTTAGGTTTTGTTATTTTCAAAAAGAGATTATTCTTATCTGTTACACTACCAACTTCTGGAACAAGTGTGCAAATAACTGGGATTACTCCAGGGTTCCATCACTGTCCTAAACATTGGAGCACTACAAGCGACAGGTGCCTTGTCATCTCAGATTAGGTGAATTTATAAGGCAGCCTCTGTGTCAAAACAAGGAGGAGCCAGATTTCAGCAGCTGCTGCCCTCAGACTCTGAGCTCTGCCTTTACCTGGTAAAAGGAGCAGAACAGACTCCAGCCAGCTTCGCTGGAAAACCTCTTTCTTACAGACCCTCCTGTCCCTTCTGCACTAAGCACACCATCCATAAAAATGGAAATGGTAGTGCAAAAGAGAAGATGAAACCTTGTAAATTTGATTTCATGGAATTCTTGTCAACTGGTAACTAAAGGCCTGATTCTTTTTTTACTAATATCAAAACTGTATGTCTTGCCAGTTTTACATCAATATTACTCCTCTGATTTCAGAGGAGTTGCTGTTAGTTTAGTTTGGAGTCAATGGAAAGAATATGATTCTTTTAGGTTTACATGCCCTAGGCTCACATCAACACAGGCATTTTGTAAGGATTTCTTTGTTTCAGAACCATAAAATTTGTCCATTTAAATACAGTCTTAGATGTACATCTAGCACTTGCAGCCTATAGAGTAAATGGTTGTTTTCAGAATCACCAAGGTCTATCATACACATACAGCCTTTAGTTTGTGAACTATTGACCTGAAGGACTATAACACCTTCTTAGCAGCTGGTACAGTCTATCAGATCTCCGGGAATGCTAAAAGTGCTAGATTTGTCTGTAAAGAGATCCCAGTTTCTGGACATTTTTTAAATTGTTCTCAAAAGTATCAAAAGCAAATAAAATATAATTTGGACAATTTACTTTCTAAATATCTCTCCTTTTTTTTTTTTTTTTAGTTTTTTATTTGAAAGGTGATTCTGGGCAATATGAATATATAAAAAGAAAATCTTAATATCGCAAACTTTGATCATATAACTAAGTTAAACCATTCCTCAGAATATTTTGTTTAAGTAAAAAAAGGCATTCCTCAACAAGACTGCCATATTTCAGACTGGTACAAACTTTTCTGGCTCAGCTTGCAACTCAGCAGAAGCTGCAGTAATAATGAAAATATTGGTATTAAGTGTGCTATACAGGGCCTAGTAAAAAAGCAATAGAGTATTAAAGACTAAACTTGCTGCCCTTATTTATGTAAAACAAGTTTATCTCTACAGGCCTGCTGAATCCTGCTATTGATAAATATGTTTATTACCCCTTTCAAAACCAACAACAAATCTCAACAACAACCAAAAAGAACCCATGACCTACTAGGTAAAAGTAATGAACACGTGCTTTTTAGTTTATTCTATCTGTGCATCTGTTCATACAAACATATTCTGTGCTACATCTTATTCTGTAAAATCTTGAATCCCAGTATGTCAGTGTTCTGGTTTTCTGCCCATTCAGTAAGAATGCAGACATCACATAAGTTATTAACCCATGTGTTATCCAGTTCTACAGTGGCTGGAACTTTTCCAGAGACAACACATGGTGCTTGGTTAACAATATTTTAAAATATAAATTAATTTATTTTTTAAATTAACACATTTTTCTTATGGAAATACACTAATAAACTGTTCCCAGAATGAAAGACTATCCCCTAAGCATGTTCCTTTAAAAGAAGTTTTAAGGAATTTCATAAAGTTCGCAGTAAAACATTCGCAAGCCCCATAAAAGGTCTTTAACTTTGTCTTAGAGAGAATTTTCGTGACTTTATTCTTACTAAGCACTTTCTGCATTTACAGTTTTACTTCATTTATCCATAAATAATCCCAATTTCAGAGGCATCTCAAACTGTTTAAATATTATCAGATAAAGCCCAATATTGAACTAACAAGCATTTACAAATAAATGTTCTGCAAACTAAAAATAAAATCCCCCAAACAAGTTAATATTTAGTCTAACTACCAACAGTTTTCCACAGTAGCTCTAAATTGGTAACTATGTTGACCTGAAAAAAAAAGAGAGCTTATTTAATATGCATATATACAAATAATTATTCACACTGCATTTGATTTACATACGTACAAAAGAACCACTTCCCACTTTCAAAAGTGGCTCAACACTTATGGTATTTTAACTGCCCTAATTACTGTTGAGAGAACATAATTAGAAGCACTGATCACATTGTCAACAGCTAACCAGTTGCAGCCCTGTCTGGAGGCCTGATCCTGCTCTGGTTGAAATCAGTGGGGGCTAGCGCTGACTGCAGAAGGAGGATGGGGCCTTTCTTGCCACCTAAATCTACCAGAATCCTTCTTTTTTAAACAATCTGGGTATGCTGATGCAGTCACACCAAAAACTCCGCTCCTTATGTGCATGTATCAATTTCTATTTCGGTAAGCTTTCTCTATTTTCAAAGCCAAATGAAGAGAGTCATTTTTTTCCCCAGCAAGGCTCTTATAACACATAAACACTTAGCACTGAGTCAGAATTCATAACTTTTTCCAAAGGAGAAACAGTTTAATAATTAAAACAGATATTGACTAAACCCTACTTCCTTGAATACCAAACTTTATTAGATTATTTTGCCTTGATGCATAATTTCCATTGGCAGCTTTTAAAATAGCTCCTTCCCTCCCTGCAGGCCACCTCCTGCCTCTTTGCTTCCCCCAAGTAAAGTGCTGGGAATCCTCGATACCCAATAGTCAATATTTAGTTTGCCCGTCATGTTCCTAGAGTTCCCCTCCATACAAACCTGTGTTTCTCGGCCTTTAGTTGCACACATACTACTCTCACGCATACTACTTCACATGATGATGGAAACCCAGGACATCTCAGCAAGTTTCTAAAATCTGAGCTTCTGCTTGTTTTCTCAAGCCTTGGACAAACATAACTTTAGGGAGAGCTGACCATAGGCATAAAGAAAGAGGAGCCTGCATTTTCATCTTCCTTTCATCTCAGTCATTCAGTCAACCATTCAGTGCCCTATTCAACAGAGCTTTTCATTATGCAAAAAAATGCTAATCCTTTTCCGATGCTTTCACACTTGTATAAACCCCCATTCCTTCGACTGAAAAGCAATTATATCAGTTTACCTTTCTGTCAAAAACAGGATTAATATTCCAATACCAGAATCTCCTTTATTTTCCTATCTTTTGCTTTAGGAAACTAGAGATTATTAGTGGAGTTATTCCTTAGAGCAAGAATACATTATTTTAAATATTATTATTTTAGCCAAAGCAAAAGCGGAGAAGGGGGAGGGAGAGAAAAAAACTTCAGTTGCTGCGGAAACTCTTTTCAGTGACAGAACTGACCTTCCCTTTGCAGAGGCCTGAATAGAATGAGCCTCACTCTGGTCTATTAATCAGAAACAAATTATGAAAGAATGTGGCTGGACTGGTTGACACTATCCTGTCTTGGGAGACTCAGTAACAGCCTAGTAACAATGTCCTCTTCATGGGTAATGAACAGCCATGACAAATGGGGCAGAGAAACTATTTATTTGCATATGCAAATTCTCACACAAGGGAAACATGTACAAACAAGTGTCATTGTAAGGTGGATTAGGCAAACAACGCTTTCTTTTTAGGACATTCTGCAGCCCAGAACATTAGTCAGCACAATTAAACCAGTCTCCATGGAAACTAATGAAATTTCACCATGGTATGAGTTAAATTAGATAGCTAGTTATGTGTTTTCACAATCCAACTTGAAATCCATTATTGTTTCAGAACAATACAGCAATTGTGCCTGGCTGATCTTTGCCAGCTCAACAAGCTCCTAAGTTGACAATTTGCATATGTTAATATAATTAAGCACTAATTACATGAAACTTGTACATATTCACATGCACTATCCCTGGGCGCTTCTCAGTTTGAACCTTGGCCAAGTCTTTAACCCTTTGAATGAATTTGGAGCAGCAAAGCTCTGCCTTCTGGGTACAGCCCTAAGGCAGATGCAGAAAAGCTCTTCATTTATAAACACAAAGCTTAACCTGGCTTCTCATATTTCTACCAACAAGGCTAGAAAACATTTTTGTGTATGTTGGGGTAGGAAAAAGAAGTGGGGGTGGGGAGAGGGGAGCTGGTCTGGAAGTTCTTTAGAGATCCAACTCTGGTACCCTTTTTGCATATGAAAACACAAATATTTACTAACATAACAGGTTACGAACACATGTATTGCCATTGCCACAGGTTCTGCAAGACCCAAATTGTCAAAAACTAGACTGGGTTTTATGTCAGCACTCTCAGAGCCACAAAAAATGAGAATGAGAAAAGGAAAAAAGAGCAAGCACTAACTAATGAGCTTTACATAAATATATGCAGAGGCAATTAAGCAGTGTTAATTACTATGACAGCAGTTAATTGAATATAATTAGATATTTTAAGCTACTGACTAAGGCACAGTTAAGATTAATTTTATTGAGATTAATTGTAAATAAGAATAGATTAACTCTGTGTTTTGACAGGCACAAAAAGTAGTTCTGCAAATTAACCAGGAGAGCAGAAACTAGCACAAAAATCATATATTATTTTAATGTCACACCTCAGAATCATCTGCTCAATAAACATGACTTTTCAAACCCAAACAGACAGGAATCTTGAAGAAAAACAAACAGCTTGCAGAGATTAAAGAGCCTTTTGTCCTTTTTCATGTGCATTTCTTTTAGCAGACTAAATTAAGCGAGTCTGGTGTACGTTTTTAGGAAGGAACATTTCACACTGAATGGAAAAAATGTTCTATCACATATGAAATTCATGCAGCTGTGCGGAACTTGGTCCAGATGGTCTAAGACTATAAAACAACACTAAATGATAGACAGTAGGGCCTTCCCAAGATTATGTGATAAAGTCACAACCTCCTATTTTGACCTAAATTTTCTGTCATGTATTGTTTCCTTCCAGATCAGGTGATAATGCCATTTTAATTTTTAACTGATCCTGAATATTCAATGAAAACTCTTAATAAACATTGCTGATAAGCATCTGAGCAGAAATCATAAAATATTTACAAAATGCCCCTTAGCTTCATTAAAACAATGATGAATCTGAAGTGCAGAAAACAGTGCTCTGGTTCTCCCCACACTACTAAACTGTTCACACCACTTAGCTTCAATAGGTAAAAATGCTTGGTTTTAAATATGCTTCAAAGAAAACCCAAACCACATTCTACCAGCAGATTAATTCATGCATGCTGTTTAACAAAATTAACAACAAGGCTGAAGAATGCTGAACAAATCACTAATAAGAAAGAGCTTCAATTGATTTTGAAATAAATCAATAGGTGATTAACACAATATTTTTAAAGCAGTAGAATGTATATATATTATATAAACATATATATTATATTTTCAGTACCTTTTTAGCTCTTAATCGAACAAGGGCTTTACAACAGTGAGCATGTCCCTATATTGACTATCAACTTCTTTGGAATGCCTTTAGTCTTTTATAACGAAAATCCAAAAACGGTCTGTGAAACGAGGCTACGACAAGCCATTCTGCAGTGAAAGATTTTAAATCATCCAGCCTCTTCTAATAGACTTGAGACTTATTGAGGTAGAAACCATAAAAAATGAAGAAGGGAAATTTAATCCCTGAAATATTGATTTGCACATTAATATCATATAGGCAGAGGGCAATTTGGCTTCATGGAAATGACACATTGTCGACCCTTGGTGAAGTCAGAGCCAATCTAACTGCTGAACATGTCTGAATCTCAAGAGTTATTAAGGGCTTCCCTTCTTGCCTTTATGACTTTTCTTCAGCCTACCAATGCAATCTTAAATGTATTATCTTTAAGAAATAATTGTAAAACCTCAGGGGTTTTCCAGTTAATGGAAGGGAGGCTAAACCACATCAGATTCTGAAATGCAACATTAAACCCTTGCAATCAACAAAACCACCTCAATTCTCATCCATCCAGTGCAGGATCTAATATTGTTATTAGAGATAATCAAATTTCATTGTGTAAATTTAGGCTCATGGTCAGAATGGAAGCAGTAAATTCTGCAATATTAAACAGTGATTTTTCTCAGCCCCCTTTATATGTTTTTTGCTGGTGCACCATCTTCACAAATAAACCTAAACTATTCAAAAAATCAAGGAACACAACCGTCTCCCTATTCTGAAAGATGCACGAAATGCCATTTATCATCTCCCCAGCTTTCCTTTAGTTTTAACTTGATCTAGCAGATAAGTTTCATTTTAGAGAATAATACAGCAGTATCACTGCATAAACCAAACAGCAGGTACTATTACTGTGACTTACACAGATGGTTTACCTGACCTTTCTTTGTTCCTTGGGTAGGTTTCACTTTTGCAGATTTATGACTTTTCTCCCTATATTTCATTGACCCTCTATGTTCATTATCATAAAAATGAAAACTACTGAATACATGTTTATGTTAACGAAGTCCAAAAAGCCCACAACTAAAGGAGAAAGAGATGCTACAATTCACTGTGTGGATCTCTAGATCATACACTATAAATATTCAAGCACAGATAGCACGAATAACTGAATAATCCTGGTGAGCCCCAGCTCTGGAGTCAGGTGCAAGAGGTTAAAACAGCTGGCTAGCCATCTTTTATTTGGTGTGCCTTCCGACCAGCTGAAATCACAAGTCCTGAAAACTAGCAGATATTCCCTCAAGGTTGATTGTCTGATTTTTTTCATTTCAACCAGTTTAGTAGGATCTCCCAGTCGAGAAAAGAGAGAAACTCCTTAAATACAGTCAGTTGAATAGGAAGTGGAGCAATGATGATTAAGGCTCTTCCCCCCCAACACACACCCCAACCTTCAACCCCCCGTTTCCTTCCACAATCTTCTTTGTGCACCTTCCCATCCAAATGTTTGTATTCCTTATTTCAAAGAAAAGCACTCCAGATCGTTCTGTCAGTTTTGCCAGTAAATATAAAGTAAAACAAGTGTTGATGGCACTGAGAGTGTTACATACCCAGGCTGTGTTTTTGCATTGCTCTCAATGGAAGCGATCGATGCCCATGTCACAGTCGCGTCCCAATCGCAGCCAAGTCTCTGCCTCAATCTAACCAACAACAGGCAGGGCTGCAAAGGCTTCTCACTACCTCTTCCATCCATCCACCACCAAACTAAAAATATAATGCTACATATGATCTTTTTAAACACTCCACCACCGCTCCTAAGGATCGAGCCACTGCAAATCCAGGGGAAACACAATTGGAAAAAAAAAAAATCCACCATAAAAAAAAATCACCCTCACATCAACCACCCCAAAAGCATCCGAGCCCTCTCTTGCCACTCTCTTTCTCGTTCTCCTCCTGCCAACTACATAATCCTTGATTAAAAACGGAGCAAGGCTAATAAAAAGAAAATTAAAAAAAAAAATATATAGGAGGGCAGAATGGAGCCGAGGAAATGCAACTGTCAGAAAACGGGATGCTCAGACTTCCTGAGTGAACCTGCCTGTGTCTGGCTTAATGTAAATCCACCATCTTCAGCCTGGCAAGTTGTCTTTTGGTTGAGCTTTTTTTTTTTTTTTTTTTTTTTTTTTTTTTTTTTTTTTTTTTTTTGGTGGGGAGGGGGTGTTATGTTTGCGATCTCTGCCTTGGTACCTAAGGAAGGAGGAAGAGGAGGAGGAGGAGGGTGTGCTATTGAATGGTGGCTAAAGCCTCCTCGGGACGGCGCTGAGGTGAAACAGGCTGAACCCGAGTGATGTGGCTTCGCTCCCGGTCGGACCCGGTGCCCTCAGCAGCCGATGGGAGACCCCGGCCGCCCGGCTCCAGGTAACAAAAGAAATACCAACGCGTGCGTTTTCTGCTGCCGCTGCTGGGGAGAGTAGGGTGGAGAGGGATGTAGAAGGTGCAGGAGGGGAAGAGCGGAGGGGAGCCGCCGTAAGTTTGCATCGGATGGGGAAAGTTTATTAGCATTTTTGCAGGAAATTTCATGCAAGGCAACAGGGGGAAGCAGGGACGCGCCTGCCATTAGCCACTGTGATGGGAAAGGATGCACTTGATTCTGGCATGAACAGTTAGACCAGGAACAGAACAGCCTTCTCGCTGTTTACGAGATGCTTTTTTTTTTTTTTTCTCTTTTCCGGTTGTCTGGTTGTGTTTCTTAAACACCTTCGTCGTCGGTTTAAAAATAATAATAAAATAAAATAGACGCCTGTCCCGTCAAACAACCGTTCCCCCCCCAAAAAAAAAAAAAAAAAAAAATCTCAGAAAGGCTGCGCTGAAAGCAGTCCCGACCCTGCCCGCAAGGAGCCTTTCCTGCGGAGCGGCACGGCACGGCCGGGATGCCGGGGGCTTTGCCGGCTCCTGGCTAGCATCCGCCCGCAGGCAGAGGCAGCCGCGCACCTCCTCTGGCGGGGCATTTCCGCGCAGTGCCGGGCCTGGCCGGGCCGCCTCCCCGCGCTGCGCGGTGAAACTGACAGCGAGGCAGTGCGCGCTCCTAACGGGCTCCTCTTCCTCCTGCTGCCATAGACGGCAGCTAGCAGCGCGATCCCCCTGCGCGCACACACAGACACACACCCGCACAGCTACCTCTGCCTCTGCTCCTGAGAAACCTACCTGAGAAATAAAAACGGGAGGTGTGGGGGAAGAGAGGAAAAAAAGCACCCCACACCTTCTCCTGTACACACGCACGCAGTCAGGGTCCCCATTGCGCTGCTGGCATCACCATCACCCCCCGCCCGAAAGCGAAAGTTTGGGAGGCCAAGGGGGTTGGGATGGAAAGGAGAGGGAAGGAGGGTTGGAGAGCGGAATGCGCCTTCAAAAAGCACCTCAAAGTTTTGGGGGGGACCGAGGTGCGAAACCGGAGTGCGAGCTCTAAAGGGGCTGGCGAGCGATGACTTCTGACAGCCGTAACGTCTTCCCTAATCTGACAGTATTCCCCCTCTCCCCGAGCTCCCTACAAAAAAAGAGCGAAATAAAAAGTGGGGGGCACCCCACGAACCTCTTCTGAAAACTGAGGAGGGTCCTCCACTTAATCCGAAAGTTACAGCCCGAGAGAGAAAAAAAACCTCAAACCAACAGCCCCGAACCAAAGCAAAAAAAAAAAAAATAAAAAAAAAAAATAAAATACACAAACAAAACGTAACCCCCGTAATAAAAGAGAAAGGGAGAGAGAGAAAGAAGGGAGAGAGAAAAAACAGCCCCTCCTTCCCCAGTGAGAGCAAATACTGTACCTAAAAATGGGGAAACGGGCGGAAAAAGGGGGGAGAGAGAGAGGGAAGAGGTACATGGGATCTGGGGATGTGAGTGTGTGTGTGTATGTGAGAGAGAGAGAAAGAGGCACAGGGAGAGGGGGAGAGAGAGAGCGGGCGAGAGCGAAATATCAAAGATTGTGCAAGATCAGCCTGGAAAGATAATCGATACTCGACCTAAATTTAACACAAACTACTCAATAAAAGTTAAAGAAAAAACTTACTTTCCATTTCCCCTCGCAGTTCCTACTGGATCTTCGCCTCTTTTTTTTGTTTTGCTTTATTTACTTAAGAGCTGATCACATCCAAGTAAACGAGAGAAGGTTCATTAAAAAAATAATAAAAAAAATAATCCTCCAACTTTATTGGGTGAAAATAAAAATGATTGAGCAAGAAGTGGGGGGCATGGAGCGGTCCTTTGGGGTCCGGGAGTTGTTAAAGCATGTGCCGACCGCGGTCTCGCTGTTTGGTTGTGAAGGGGTTGGGAAAAGGAGGAAAGGAAATGAAAATCCGATATGTCTTTATTCTGCTAATTATTATCGTTTTAGCCCTGTTTAAAAAAATGGCTGATTAAGTTGAGTGCGCATGTCTTTGTGTGTCTATTCCCGATATGCACTCTGGGAATGAGAGAGAGAGAGAGGAGAGAGAGAGAGGAGAGAGCGAGCGAGGGAGAGGGAGAGGAGAGGGAAGAGGAGAGGGAGAGGTGTAATTAGTGAGGTGATCAACATTCTCCGGGCTGCAAATGACGCGCAGGCCCGGAGCCGGGGAAGCCGGAGCCGCCGCGGCTGCCGGGGGCTGTCGGGGGTTGCGGGAGCCCCAGAGCCAGCCCGGAGAAGAAGGGGCAGCAGCAGAAGGGAGCGAGCCCGTGGATACAAACACAAGTCTGCAAACTTCATTAGTAACACAGACACACACGCACAGGCACACAAAGTAGATGGCTAGGGAAAATTAAAGAAAAAAAAAAAAGGAAAAAAGAAAGGAGGAAGAGGGGCAGCAGACTTGCTCTTTTAACTGTCTGGGAACTTAAAAGAAATTTAAGGTCCAAATTAATTTTTCCGTCAGGGAGAGATTTCTTTCTGTCTTTCTCTTCCCTTTTCTCTCATTTAATGGGGATTTAATGAAAAAAATACATGTTTGCAATGCAATAATGAATGTCCGACACCTCTGTAAAAGGAAAGATAATAATATACCTAAGATAGGGAATAACTGCCCATACAGAGATAAAGCTGGATTTATTTACACATACACACGCGCGCACACATGCGCGCACTCACATCCTACAGTGTATTTGCACATATGCACACACACTACACACACGCAGTCACTCAAAACATAACACACTTTATTTGGTGGCCTCCATGTAATTGCTTGGAAATAGCAACAAAATAAAAAGCAAAGCCTTCCAGAATATACAATATCAACTGTAAGCAGCCTTATCAAAATGAAGCAAATATCAGCCCAGGGAAAGAGTCTCTTTGCATACCATACAGGTTTCATGCATATACATGCATCGTCTTCCACTTTCCCTACAAGTATTGATATTTTATTAATATTTTATCTGCTACATTTTACCAGACATATTTCATTCTTGGAGGGAGGGGGTATTATTATGATGAAAACTAGGGTAAAATGTACAGACGTCATTATAAATTGGAATCTTCTACAAATATTTTCCTGTGTGGGATTTAAGAAGATTGCGTCTCATTTGAAAATCTAATTATCTTCACCTAATACTGCAGATGTGAATATGACTGACACTTTCATTAAAAGATAATTAACTAAAACTAGGAATAGACATACTTTAAAATACCCCCTACTGAAGATAAAACCACAACTATTCAAAGAGCATCCGAATACACCGCAGGAACATGTGCAGATTTTTGATAATGCTACTCCAGAAATGGGGATACCAGAAATGGTCACTAAGTCACAGTTACATGCAAGAGGTATTTACAGCACCAAAGACCCCGCACAGGTAAACCATAACCTCCGAGCTGCCATGCCTTTGAAGTTCATGATTCCTGCGATACATGTCAAAACCTTGTCTTAGGCCTCAAACACCAAAAGCCAGCAGGAAGGTTTTGTCTCAACCTCCCATTAAAAGTGTGCACACACAACAACAAACCAGCAAAAACCTGGATGGCAGAAATACGCACCTCTCTGGGCCCTAAACCTTCCGCTCCAGGAAAATATTTTGCAAGCACTGGAACTAACGCTAATAGGAAAATCCCCACCTGATGATGAATTAAAGCTGCCCTTAAGGAAGCGCAGGACAGTGTCAGGGAACAGAGTTGCTAAAAGCAGACGTTTAAGGTCAGAGTGAAGGTTTTGGAGGAGGGAGAAAAAAAAAATAAAAAAATAAGGAGAAGGTCTTTGGAAAGCAGAGGGAAAAAAAAAAAAAAAAAGGCAACAACAAAATCGTCAGCCTGAAAGTACAGCTATTCCAAGCTATTCCAAAAACCGGAGCCTGCCAATAAAGCGGGGAAAGAGCCCTACCCCAATCCAGAGAAACCTTACTTCAAACTCCAGGAAAATCTCCAAGACTGGAACTTAAGAAAAAAGTCAGGGGCACTTGAGGGTTCGTGAGAGCAACTTTCTTCCTTTTTCAAACCTCACCTAAGCCTTGCACCAGCTCATCAGTGAAAAAAAATGTGAGCAAATGCGCGCAGATTTCCACAGGCACTGCGACCTGTGAGTGAAGGTACTGAGGAAACTGGCGATATTCTGCATCGTTGTTTACAGGTGGAAAAAACCCATGCAAACAAAGAGTGAAAATGAAATCTCTGAAACACGTTTACAGTTATCAGATTGAGGGGTATGATGGAAAGAGGACTTTTAGGCTTAAATTGTAGGAGAATCGGGACTCTGAGATAGAAGGATGCATTGTCCATTCAAGTGCATGCCTGAAGGATGGCAACACATTTCCTAAGACTGAAGACAATTAAATACAATGTGATGAAGGAACACCTGAGAGCAATACATCTATTTCAAATTCAAGTGAAGAAACAGGTATACTTAATGTCACAGAAGAATAAGGAAACAAAGATAATTTAGTTTTAAAGTCGTCCCCCCGCACCCACCTCCCTTCCCTCTTTTATTCCTAGTGCTTTTCTCCCGGTGAAACATCAATATCATTAATGTCATTAATGTCAAAACACCAAACGCCAGAACGGTCAAGTCATTCTTTTCTGGCTGTAGATTCTTTTTTTTCCTTTTCTCTTTTCATGGAGGGGGATATAGGTTTATGGTGGACTTGAGTTACAGCTAAAGGAACAAAGGAGGGGGGATATAGAGGCAGGAATTGCGAGAGGAGAGTCCACATTTTTCAGGGTTTCTTC
>JANHGB010045490.1:0-13011 GCA_026283785.1 Coracopsis vasa | reverse complement strand
GGCCAGACTAGGAAGAGGTGGGTACAATCATATTTATCTAATATGAGATCAGTACATGGTACAGGAAGAAAATGCATAAAAATCCAAAACTCCTGTTGGCTAGGATTTTCCAGAATATCTAAATGAAGCATCAAGATCTCATTGTGTTTCACTGGGGTTTTAGCAGTTTTGTTCCTTTTCTATATACAGTTAAGCACTGTTATTTCAGAGTGAGAACGTACTCAGCAAGAGATACTTCTGGAATAAAAGTTCCTGTACAGGGAGTTAATAATGAAACATTAATTCATAATAATTCTTCATGTAGACAAGAATCTCATATTCTTCACAGTGATCAATATTCAGGTGTAAGTGCTGTGTCTTTAAGTAACGTGCCTTGTCGTAATTTGATTTGGAGATAACAAAAGTACAAATTAAGGAAACGAGAATCTATTTTGAAAGCACGGCTTGCATCTTCTTAGCGAGAAACGCATGGAATGTAGTACTGTGATCTTAGTTGCAATCTGAGCTTCCAGCAGTAATTGAGACTTTCATGTTTTTAGTCTTTTATGTTACTCTGTCTGAAAGTAAGACAAGCCATGATTGATTCATCCCTAATAAAACTATAAAGCTTTAGGTGTTCGTTTCTTGCATCATTCTTGCTTCACTTTTTAAAAGTATAAAAGCAGATGATCCAAGGCCAGGCTGGTCAGGGATTAGAGCAACCTGGTCTTGTGGAAGGTGTGGCAGGGGGATGGAACTGGATGAGCTTTAGGATCACTTCCAACCCAAACTTTTCTATGATTGTAGTTTCAGCCTGGTAAATTACTGTAGTAATAGTAAAGTGTATTAAAAAAAGATGGTGAAAAAGAAGGCAAAACATGTGTGCTATTGCGGGCTTAATTTTAAGACTGTCAGGATTTACTCCTCAAGCACTCAAATATTTGTTCTTTGTTAATGTTTTTACCAAAACAGTTGAGTTTTCAAGGCCATTTAAACTCTAAAATTTCATGTTTTTCTGTGCACATACACCTCACAGGAGAGGGTACAGCTCTAACAGCTAGCATTCAATCTTAAAAGAGATCTCTTTCAAACACCTGTCAGAATAGGCTCCCACATCAAGCTTCAGCCAAACGCTTCCCTGACTGAAGCCTGAAGCTCTAAAAAAGGATTCTGCCACCTTGAATTCCTACTCTACCTTCCCGTTCACCCTGCTGCCTGTTTAGAAATGATGATTTGTTTTCCTAATGGTGAAAGACATGGAGAATGTGCTGAACTTTGCTGAAAGGAATTTAAAAGGAAATATTTTTATCTTGGCATGTAGCGCAGTTGTAAGAAGAATCATTTTGATGACATCCATCTGTTGTAGATTAAAATAGGCTGGAGGTGGGGATTGGGAAGTGAGTTCGTATGGCATGATAAGTAGAGTGTGACTTATATAAAGGCTTTGAAATGACTTGGATGACTGAAATAAACTGCTTTGTATTGATAAACTGCATCAGTATTAATAAAGTGAAGGTGGGAGGCTTTTAGGATAGTCTTTTAGGATGTGAAAGAATGGTTTTCACCTGGTGTTCCTGATGGGGAGGGGAAATAAGATGAGGATCACGGTCAGTCGGAGGTTTTTCAGTGCTGCTCCAGCAGCATGTGTGCCCTCCTGTGACTCTCTAATCACCTCCCCACAAAATAGGCTTTTACAGTTATTTGTCTGCTTTTTGAAACTCACTCCTACTCTGTTTACTTATTCTAAGCATGGAAATTGTTGCTGTCCATGTGCACATTCCCAAGTGCTTGTTCTGTTTAATCACTACATTTGTTGCACGACTTTATGTTTTCTCCTGATATCTGCAGTTTCATTTACCTCCATGTAGGTTCACCTGTGGGTGAATACCAAAAGTATGTGCTGGTTTTCAAATAGCCAATGTAATTTCATGCCATAACTGTGGATAAAGGCAAGTGGGCTGGCGCATTTCACGCTCCCTGGCTTAACAGCACATCCCACATGCTAACGGGGAAACAAAAACATAATTTTATTTATTTTTAACCTCTAAATGCTAATGGGGCTTTAAATGTGAAAATATGAATGCAGGCAGTTTAAGAGTGGGCATATTTACAACATTATCCTGGATTTAGATACTCAGGCTTGAGTACTTCATCTGCTTGGGTGTATAATTAGAACCATATTAGCACATGCAGTGCTGCCTGGTTTGGTGGGACTTCTTTTTTCCTTTAACATGCTCTACTTCTGTCTTACAGGTGATAAAATGCATCCATAGGACTGTTTTGCTCTTTGATATTCTTTTTTTCTCCAGTGTGTAACTCATTTAAGCCAGTGTGTGTGTGTGAATGAATATGCACTATAGTCATGTAAAATTTATGCCAAGTACAAATTCAAGGCCAATGTGTGTTTTCTTAAGTGCCATGGCTGATAATAGGATTGGTCAATTATTTTCCAGAGTTTTGAGCACACACACACATATATATATATTTACACACACACACACACACATATATTTAAACCCCAGAGAATTATGGCTAGCAGGTTAACATATTTATTTTTTTTCATGTTGCTAATATTGGTTACTGTGATTTCAGGTTTTTTTGTTTGCTTCTTGCTAAGTTTTGAACTTCAGCACTATTTTGCTCACTCTGACAGGTCTGCAGGTTTTTTTGTGCCACTGTTGCCTTAAATCTGTGTATGCTAGTTAATGTAGGTATGATGCAAAGTTAGTTTTCTTCACAATTTTGTTCTCCTCCAGAATAAAATGTGGAACCCTTTCCTTGAGGATGAAGTTGTGCTCTCTTCTAAGCAGAAATTAACTAGAGATTTGTTTTCTTCTTATCATTCCACAGTCTGACAGCAATGCAAGCTTCCTCCGAGCTGCCAGAGCTGGCAATCTGGACAAAGTAGTGGAATACTTGAAAAGTGGAGTAGACATTAACACATGTAATCAGGTAAGATATTTGAAGGGCACAAGTTCACGAGAGCAGGTTGCAAGAATCCCCCCTCAAAACTACTTTTTTCCAGCTAAATTACTTCACACAGATGTTTTGATTCACCTCAAGTGATGTTTTCAGTCTTGTTCTTCAGTGGTATCTTTTGACAGGAAACTCATAATGTCTATAAAATTATGCTGGTTTTAATAAAGCCTTGTGTAAGCCTTTCTGGGCTCCTCTTTCTTGCCTGTGTCTCACAGGTATGGAGAGCTGTTAGTGAAGTAACTATAATCAAAGGTTAGGGTATGCTTTGGGAGTCTAATTATGAAGTCTGTAGTGAATTTCTGGTTCTAATGGAAATGTGGAAGTCTGAGGTTTCCCTTGCTAATTTTGTGAGATCTCAGCTGGTGAATAAACATTCAGTGGGTGGTACTTCCAGCTGACTAGCTAACTTGTGTCCAAGCAGATGAAAATCTTGTAGGTCACTTGGATTAGCACTGCAATTCTAATTACCCTCAGATGTTTAGAGAGTAGCCATGGCTTTTACCTTGCTTCAGAAAAACATAAGTATGTTTTTATCACTGGTCAGTCTTATCCATAGCATAGAATCAGAGACTCAAGTAGATTGGAAAAGACCTGTAAGATCATCAAGTCCAGCCATGACCCCAGCACTGCCAAAGCCCCCCAGTTTCCTCAGCTGTTCCCCATCAGACTTTTGCTCCAGACCCTTTACCAGCTCTGTTGTCCTTCTCTGGACCTGCTCTAGCACCTCAATGTCTGTCTTGTAGTGAGGGGCCCAGAACTGAACACAGAAGTTGTTTTACATATTGCTATAAAAAGATATTAAATTTTCTGCTCAGTGTACAACCCTCCCTTTCAGGGAAGTTATTACTGCTGTAAAATACACTGTTAAAGTTTCACCATTGATCTGACATGTGATATAATATTTTAGCTTGGCTCTTTTGTGAGTTGGACATGTAAATGAAGTTACTTGTACTTCATAGCCTAGGGACCTACATTTGCAACATTTATTTAAGTGACTAGTACAATCAAATTTAATAAGACTGTAACTGTGACTTAAAAGAAATATGCAAGTAAGTGTCTGCATCAGTCCTGAAAAATGTCTTGACACTCTGGTGAAATCAATGGCAGTTCTTTGAGGGGGAGCATGGAAGCTCAGGCTGTGTGGTGTCCAACTTTGCCCTAATTCTTAGCCAGATTTAATCAAAATTATCACTAACTGGGCAATGGCTATGAATTTTTGAAGTAAAATTGTTTAAAAGTTATTTTTAAACAACATTAAAAATTAGTAAATCATCCGATAGAGATGTTGCGTAAGCTCTGTTTTGTACCTCGTACGTCATGAGGCAGGCTAAAATTCTAGTGCACCATGTAAGTAGAAACTTCCAAGACTTCACCTTCACAGACTACAGTGTCAGGTTCAGCTTGTTGGCAGCAGAGTTTGTTCTGTTTGGCTCCAACAGTGGAATTTCTGTATAGAGGAAGAGTTCCTGGTAAAAAGATGCACGTATTCAAGGAAGTTTGGGGGCAGAGAAGGCTGCGAACATGCTGCCCTGACATAGATTAGCAGCACTGTCTGTCTTGAGCAAGGTTTCTGTGAATAACAACTGTTCATGAAAGGTGTTGTTAGTGACGCATCCCTGGTTATACTCCCATATCATAGAATCATAGAATGGTTTGAATTGGAAAGGACCTTAAGATCATCTAGTTCCAATTCCCCTGTACGTAACAATTATAAGAAAAACTCCTGTGCTTTGGCTACATTTGGGAGCAACGTGAGCGTGCCTATGCTGTTAAATGACCTGCCCCCCTCCCGCCACCCCCAAGTTTCACCCAAGTCCTGGTTCCCTGATCACCTACACCATACGTGTATTAGTTGGCTCTCAAGTTCCGTCTAGCTTAAAGTAGCTGTTTTTCTCTGAGATGAGATTAAAAAAAATCCGTCATCTTGGATAGCCTGTGAATTGATGCTATTTCAGGATCTTTCCTCCAGGGAAAACAAAGCATGGAGACACTGTGCCTTTGGGCTGTGATGCCCCACTGGGAGCAGGAGAAGGCTGAGGCAGGAAGTGGTGCATGGGAGGGACCTAGGGTGCCATGGGGAGAGCTGGCCAAGTCAGCTTGTCAGCTCTGCTGGGGGCTTGAGCACAGCCCTGACAGGAATTTAGGGTGTGAGGGATAGATTGACAGAGTTTCTTGGTATTCTCAAGATCTCCAAGTCCTTAATTCTATGGAAAATTAGCTGCGTGTTCAATTTTTTAATTACATTTAAGTCCTAATTAACTTAATTGAAGTCTGCAGCTAAATTCTAGTCTGCACAAGGCTGGTTTCCTGAACTGGAGCTTTATACTATCCAAACATTATCAATACCACCAAGAAAGCCTCCACAAAAATCCTCACTCCATTTCTGATATTTACATGCTGACATTCAAACTGGAAAAATGGCAGCACTCACTAAACCACCCATAATTGTGGCCATTATTTATTTTTTTTTAAGAGTAGATGGAATAATGAGAAATGAAATGATCTAAAATATTTTGAGATATTACCTTCCCTGCTGGAGAAAAGCTGCAGGTGATTAAGGTAGGCATGTGTCAAGTAGAAGTTAAGACACAAAAGGGAGAGCAGTTTGGTTGTCCGTGCCAAGGAATTTAGTGATGAGCAGGGTGGAGAACTGGGGCTTTGCATGTGCTGCTTATTGAAGACACATAGAAGAATCTTGTCTTACTGTCGAGGAGAAAGTTGCCATTAAAAGATGTACTGTCAAGAAAATACTTGCCGAGTTACATGGGACACAACCTAGTAAACTTCAAGTTGCCCACCTTAGAAAGGGTAAATCTAGTCTCAAGTTCTTGTATTCAAATAGATCCAGCAAATTTTATGTCTTGGTTATATTAACAAAAAGGATCACCCCCAGGACAGCGCCCAGTTAATAGGATAATTACTTGGAAACATTACAAGTGTTCTTTTTCCACTGGTCATATTCTCTTGCTCGCTGTGAAAGGAATATGACCAGGGTTGCTGCAAATTTGTCTTCTGAGAAGGTGCTTCCCACCTACAGCTGGCTGGCAAAGCTCCTCTTGCCCTGTAAGGTCAAAATCAGAGCCAGATGAATGGAATGAGTAATTTCTCAATGGCTTGAAATAGATGAAGCCTTCCTGAGTGATAGGTTGCAATGCCACAAGCTTTCAGAATCTGTGGGTTTACACTGTGATTAAGATCAAAGCTGGACTTATACCTGAGCTTATTAGGGTTAAAAAGCTTGTTGATGAGTGTGCAAAACATAAAAATCCCATAGTAATATGATTTAGTTAATTTAACCTGGCATCTGAGTTAACTCAGAAATTTTCTAGACTCTGTAAAGAACTCGAATAGAACAACAAGAAGCTAAAATAACCCCATCAGATTTATGAATAAAATTAATCTGTAATTTTATCCAGGAATAGCTTGCCTCCATGCATTAGCTGATCTGCTTCCCTGAAGACAGTGATTACTCTGTGGGAGTTCCCAAGCAAGTCCAAAGAAGGATCTCCCTTGCTGCAAATTTGATCCTCATGCCTAGTGAGCCCCATTTATTGGCCTTCACCATCCACTGAGCCATGAGCAGGCCCTTCACTTTCTTGCAAACTCTTGATTCTGGTGTCATATAAAATTGCTTTTGGATAACTAAGACCCTTAGCTTTCATTTATTAAGCATCACTGGTATATTTTAAATTTTACTGGGAGTGAAGTAGACGACTCTTGTACATGTTAGGGAGTAATGAATAAACCTATAGTAGTGAATAAGCTACTACAGCCTTACAGTTATTCCTCCTCCTCCTCCTTTTTGGGGTTTGAATGAGCTGTCGATGTGGTTGTGTTCCAGCTATCTGAGGGGAAAACCTAGCACACTCTGTGCAAAACACAGGGGGTGTATTTTATTTTTAAGAGTGAGGTATCTGAATGCTCTTCCAAAAATGAACCCTTGTTCAAGATTTTTTTTTCTCAGTTTAATACTATTTTTAGACTAGATCACATCACAGAAAACAGTACCTAATGTTAAGAGTAAGCTTTCCTGAACACAGGTAGCACAAGAAGATGCTTTCTTCAGTTTTAGCATTTGTTTCTCACATCCTAAGTTTCACAGAGATCTGTCTTTATAGGAAATCAGAGTATTTGCCCAATTTAACTGTTTCCAAAATCTGATGGAACTTAAAGTTTCTGGATATGCTGAAAACAGGGATTAGTTACAATTATTAATACAGTTATGTAGTTAATAATTAGTTATTAACTATGCTTTGTTGCATGCTACCTTCATATCAAGTTAAATTAGTATGGAATTGCATACCTTAATCTGAATGCAAGCACCATCATCTATTGTGAAAATCACAAATAATTTGTCTTTATTTCTGGAGAGAATTAGAAATGTCAGGGGACAGAATTCACCTGTTTTAAAAAAACATTCCTTTAAAAACAAAAATCTAACTGCTGGTATTTTATAGAATGGAAAACTGGTAACCATTGGAAATGTCTGATTCCTTTAAAGCTATTTCCCTTATGTTATAAACAAAGTTAGTTTAGGACGTGGTTGCTGTTTCTAGTTATTAACGTAGCAAGAGAACAACTTGCTTCTGAACATTTGCTACTTTGAGTAGCAAAGTGGACTTTAATTTTACAGTATGCATTTGTACAGTCCATAGTTCTAGCAGAAATTATACCCCAAAATCTGACCAGTGTAAGGGTTCCTCAACTGCATGCTGTGTTTTGAAACACAAGTGGTAATCCGACAGGCAACATAAAGAAATGTTTTCCCATCTTGTCTTTGCAGGCTTGTCAGTTTTCATTGACTTCCTTTTTAGGAAGGAAAACTTTGATGGATTTTGGCATTTGTTTTGAAGAATTCTGTGTTCACAAGGAATGTGTTAAGCCTACTACCTCGAACAGAACAGGACTCAAATACTAGATAATTTTGGATGGCCTGCTAGCTCCAAGGCTTTTAAAAACGTCAGTCATTTTGGCTTGCTCTTGTTTTGTTGGCTTCTTTGCTTCAGTTATAGGGGGAAAGAGCACCAGCTATTAACTACTCTGTCATTTATTCCAAATGAAAAGCAGCTAACACTCCCAGCAGTACTGACTGTAGACTGTATGCATAACGGGGTCAGCCAGTATCACGTGTTGATGTCATTCGGTGGGTTAATTCATTTTAATGAATTCATAGGCTATAAAGCAACATGAAGGGAGAATTTTCATAATCTGAAATGATTCTTCTTTTTTTTAAGCATCCACTTTATTTCTTTGTGGTATTTTGGGGAAAAACTTAACAAATTGTCAGACTTGATAAAACCATGCACAGCTCTCTAGTGTGCGCTTTCCCAAATCCTCCTTGAAAAGAGGTTGACCACATGGGCTTTCTGTCTCTTAAAGAGATTTATTTAGAAACTTTGCAGCAACCTTAGGCTGACATCTATTAGAGAGATGGAGAAAAGTATTTGACTTAACAAAGGCTATGATACTGCTTTTTAGTCTCAGGCTCTGCTTTTGAGTGCAGATGCCTTCTAAGCTCTAGCAAAACATGCAAAGGAGTTAGCACAACCATGCAGAGTTAGTCACAATAACTTCTTAACTTTTATGGTGTTTGTAACTTATGTTTTGCTCTTGTCCTGTTAGTGTATATATATATATGCCTGTGAACATAGCTTTAGCTGAGGGAACTTGGTAAAAGTGTGTTACATTTCATGCTTCAAGAGAATGTTGAAACATTGACAAAACAGATTTATACTATAACAGATAATAGACCATTATATACTGAAGTAACACAAGCAAATACTTACTTGCTTAAAGATTCTTTTCCCCACTTCCTTCAAGCAGTTTCTTTCCCCACCTACACATTTTCATGTTCCTTATACATCTCACTAAGCCTCACCAGGAAAAGGTGGGTAAAGCTTTCTGGGACCACCAGGTTATGGTCTGTACCTGTCACAGCTGAGCTTGGAGGAGAGAGTGTGAAAACTCCTGCTGTGCCCATATTGCAGCTTTGGTATACAGCTTCTCAGTGAAGCTGTGGCAATGCTAGACAGCTGCTGGGGCTGTATTTTGTCTTTTTAATAAGTCAGTACCACCACTGTAGAAGTGACTCTGGCCATGCCCTGTCTTGATGGTCACACTGCGCTGTCAGAAGTCCGTGTGCAGCTTCAGACCAAATGATTGAGGGACCTGAGCTGCAGAAAGGAGGCTGGGTATAGAAATGCACACAGGACAGGAGAAGCAGAAGCACTTACGATAGCAGTGCTGATTTTGCTGGTTTAAGATGTTCTTTGAGCTATAGGTTTGTCTGATACTCAGCCAAGAATTTGTCTTTCCACGGAGTCAGTTTGCTGTGGCGTAACAGGGTTAGGCAGGAATAAGCCATTACTGCTGCTGGAAGTAACAGTGGTCTGGTTGATGTCCCATAAGGAGTAAATGGCACAGCAGGATTGATACCAGACTAGGTAGCAGCTGAAGAACTTTCATTCCATGAAGATCACTCCATGAGGCATCTGAAGGCAAAGGCAGAAGTAGCATGGACTTCCTTGTGTGATTTTCAGACAATAGCAGTGAAGATCAGTGCCTGTATTCTGGGAAAAAAGGGACTGACTTTTGACTGCCTTAGAAAAGATTGGTGATGTACAAGAAATCTGTGGGCTTTTCTGGTGTAGTGAACATATGCAGGGTGACAATATAATAGGTGCTGTGAACAGCAGTGGAATGTGTGCACGTTTGTAGCACTCTATGGGTTATAAAATGCTGGTACATCTAGCTCAGTGGTAGAGGAAAAAAAGAACTGAGGGAATTGGGCTCTGCAGGGAAACACTTGAGCCAGGCTTGGAAGGCTTAGTATTATGTTCTCTTATGAGAGTCAGAATTACAGATGAGCCTCTAAAAGAAATGTAGTTATGGTATACATATGCTTTGTGGGGAGGAGCAGTCCCTATGGTGTACAGTTTTGCTCGGCTGACAACTTATTTCGTCTCCCCCCTCCCCCCAACTTTTTGTTAGGCATGAGAGAGAAAAAGGCAAGTGCCAGAAGTCTTTGTTGTTCTAAACAACAGGAATCTAGTTGACAGGAATGGGGGAGTTGCACTGATTAAATCTGAGCTTCTGTCATCATAAATAGCAGGGATCAGCCATGTAGGAAATAATTACAGCATTGGTTCTGATTATGGAGGAACAAAGCTTGCTTTAAGACTTCAGTTGCTCTGGCCCTCAACATGTAAAGTGCAGAGTTTGCTTCTGCTTGCCCCAGCTTTATTTAAGGAATTACAGAATTTGAAGGTCTACACTAGGAGCTGTATTTAGGCTGTAGTTGCTTCCCATAGCCTTTTTATTTGACCTCCTATATTCATTTTATCTTTGTTTTAATGAATGAAGACAGTCATACATTGCAAAGAAATTTACCTAATCCGTGCAACAATAGTAGCTTTCAGCTGCTTAATCTGGTATTGCTAGATATGTGTCTTAGAGGTACAAATACAGGTATTACAAGAGCTTGCTGCTGATTAAGCACTGGGACAGTCTCTGCTGTTTGTGGACTTCAGTCTGCTCACAAAGGGTGAAAAGTATTAATGGCATGTCATTAATACAATTAATAATACATTAACAGCAATACATCAGCTGTGTAAAATTGTAAGGAGTCAATGTTACCCTTCATACTCGTAGAAAATGTTGATGACTGAACCGGTGAGATTAGATACGAAACCAGGTCTTTTTTCTCAAGCAGTGAGAAGAACTTGGTGTGTTTCCCGCTAAATACTATTTCAAAGCTGTCAACCACTGTAGATAGCAATGATGGTTATTTAATACTCAGCTGAGATTAAAAAAAAAAGGAAAATTAGAACTTTCTGAGATGTTTTCAGTCTACAGAAATAACTGACATGTGCAGTGTTCCTCATCTCAATGATTATGGTCAACCTCACCACATAATTTTGGCTAAGAACTTACCCTTAGTTCAGGGCATGGCACTATTGCTACCTCTTGCCTCTGTAGCTCGGAAGCAAGAGTGTTCCTCTGGAATAAGTAAGATCTGGTTGCTGCTGCTTTACCCACAGAATGGGATTTGAAACCACATTTCCCATTAATGTTTCCTAACTATCAGGCAGCATAAGAGTATTCTTCTGGCAGGTTATGAATATAGCCTTCCATCAGCTCATAGTTGCACTTCCGAATTTAGCCCCAAAGTCTTCCTGTGCTGGTTAAACAAATGTAAAATTCAGTGGAGTTACTTCAGAAATGCATTTAGATTGCTGTGTCTACAGCCATCGGCCCCACTCCCCTTCAACACCTTCTGTGAAGTGCTGAGTGCTTTGAGATCATACGGGGAATTACAAGCTTGAACAGCCTCTGTGAATGGACAAATAAGAGACCAGAAACCTGCTTGTTTATTTTACAACTTAAATGACTATGGAATGCTTAGAGACAAACAAGTGATAAAAATTACACTGTGCTAAGCTTGCTGCAAGTTACTTAGCTACCTGAGTATCGCTTATGATGCTTGCAATATGGAAAAGAAGAGAATGCTTGAGGGCAATGGCAATATCTCTTGCTGTCACCTGTCTGATGTGCCGTGAAAAATAGGTTGGCAATTCAGCTACAGCAGACTGTCATTTTTTTTCCCTTGAGTGGAATAGGGATACTAGGAAGGGTATACCTAGGGTTACTAGGTATGGTTTACATGGCTGGAATTTGTAAGAGATGAAGTATCCTAAGTCTGCTTAATGTGAAAGAGTTTTATATGCTAACTTTCTTAGTCTGCTTTTTTTGAAAACTGTAGCTCTATTTTCATTTTCTTTTCCTTTTTGAATGCGATACTGTAACCTCAAAGTTTAGTGAAGACTTGCTCATCAGAAGCCAGCTGAGGTAGTAAGCCAAGGGTCAATACTATTTGCAAGCCATGTCTAACCAGCAACCATTTTGGTCTACTTGTGCTTCTGGTTTTCTGTTTAATACCAGTTATCCCAGAGGAGAGGAGGAAAATCAAGAGTTCCAGACAGCTACCTTAGCCTGGAATAATCCTGATTGAATAGATACATTATGTGTAAATTTGGCTAAGTCTTGTGATTTCTCTGTGTTGGTAATACCTCAGTGGAGCTAGGTAAGGTTACAGTAAAGAGAAGGCAGGTAGACACTCAAATTTTGAAATAATGGGCTCCATGGAGATACCCAAGCTAGTAGTGTGGGGAAATGTAAATTATCCAAAAGGAAGGAATCCCCTATGGATACCTGCAAAATTTGGGGTTTTGATGTCTTTGTTGCTATGAGAAAAATGTCATTGGAGAGTTTTGCTACACTGTGCCTTGGCTTAAATAACTGAGTCTGAAATATCTGATTTGTGTAGACAGTCAGCTAAGAGATGTAATAGTAATCCAACTACTAATCTTCTTCTTATACCAGGGTAGGGTAGGAATGTGTATCTTCAGAACTGATACTTATAATGGATATGGCCCTTGTGCTTACAGAATGGACTCAATGCTCTGCACCTGGCAGCTAAAGAAGGCCACGTGGGACTGGTACAAGAATTACTGGAAAGAGGGTCAGCTGTGGATTCTGCCACCAAGGTAATTCCTGTCTGCCTGCAAGTTTATTCACAAGAAGGAAAAGTTAAATACGTGGGAGAAATTTTTTTTTAAAAAAGATACCTCACTGATATTTAAACTGTGATTTCTATTGTGGCCTGCGAGGCTATGTTCTTTGCTGAAGCTCATGGGTAGTAAATGAAGAGGCAAAGATTATTATTTGTACTATCTTTTTACAGGGGAAGCATTAAAATTTTAGCAGTACCATATTTTTCATTATTTCCAGTGATAGGTCCCCATTAGAAAGGGAGTGAATATAACTCAAAATAGTAGATGTTTTCAAATCTGTGAAAGTTGGTGTCGTGGTTTAAGCCTAGTCAGCCATAAATCAGCCATGTAGTCTCGCTCTCTCGCTCCTCCCCTTAGTCCCCCCCGGCTCCCGGAGGGATGGAGAGGAGAATCGAAAAGAATGGAACTCCCATGGGTTGAGATAAGAACAGTCCAGTAACTAAGGTATAACACAAATCACTACTGCTACCACCAATAATAA
>JANHGB010045488.1:13689-35446 GCA_026283785.1 Coracopsis vasa | reverse complement strand
TCTCTTTCTGTGTCTTTCTCTTTCTCTTTCTCTTTCTCTTTCTCTTTCTCTTTCTCTTTCTCTCTCTCTTTCCCTTTCCCTCTCCCTCTCCTTCTCCCTCTCCCTTTCCCTCTCCCTCTCTCTCTCCCTCTCCCTCAGTAAAATCCCAAACTGTCATTCATGGCATATTTAGCCAGAGGTTTCAGGCTACATTTTAACCATACATGGAATACGACCCAGAGCAAACCTTCCAGTCCATGGTACATCCTTTCATGACTACCAGTCATGATGAATGTGCTATATTAATTTGTTTACAAATATACACAATTGTAGTGAGTTCATATTATTTTCAATTTCTGTGAAAATATTTGTTATGATAACAGGTTTATGACATTTCATATTCTTTGCAAAAACCATCAAAAGTGTTATATAGTCCTTGAGAGATAATAGTAAACAGAATTAAATTTGATTTTGTTAGCTTTTTGAAATTTCATTTGCGAGCAACAATTTTTCATGATTGCAGCTTTAGTAATCTGTAAGCAAATAGAGCAACGAACAGGGAAGAAAATGCAGAATATTGACAAGGCTAAAGTAGTACATGCAGGCTGCAGATTCTGTTGTCTCCCTTGAATTTTAAAATTTAAGGCTAAATAAATAAATTCTCATGACTAAGGCTACAGTCCTGTGAATGCTTTGTCTGTACCTAATGTCATACATCAAGATACCTTATCTGAGAAAAATCTGATTATTCTTGTGTCTTGGTGCTCTTTTTCTTTGCTTTCTTTCCCAAGCATCTGGCATTTTGAGAAGCAACAGTAGATGATAAATTCATACTCTGATTACAGAGCACTTCAACAGAGCCAGAGAGGACTCAATGAATTCTTTTTAGGCCTTTTGCATTGAACATATACTCATGTATGAGTGATAATCTCAATTCACCAGACTGCAATACAGAAAACTGTGTGGCTCCACTATTGTAAAGGATATTTATGACTTCTGTGAACTGTTAGAATATGACTGTGTATAGTCCAATGTCAAAGGAAAACTGTGTCTTTACACTTAGTCTGCTGGAGCCAAGAAAGTTGTTGCTTGGAATATCAAATAACTGTGTGTTTCTTGTCGTCTTCTTCTTTTTTTTTTTTTTTTTTTATAATTCAGCATTTTTTTCCTATTTTGTTGCATGATCTAGGGATTAATTCAGAACTTTTCTAGAATTTTAAGTGACTTTGTGTGTCTTTAATACAATTAAGTTGTTATCTGTCATAATTTTTGGTGCTTCTGTAGCATCAGTCCTTCATATGATTCTATGTCTGCTATTTGTCTGCACAGTGTTTGACTAGGGTGCCAGGGACTTTAGAACAGAATTTAGCACATCGCTTATTCTTAAAGTGCAATTTTACCTGGCAGCGTGATATGAGGGCTGCTTTAACAAATGGCAGCAATGATCTGCTGAAGACACAATTAATGTCTGTGCTAAAATCCCTGGGGTCTAAGTATCACTGTCTTGGTACTATATGCTAGCTTGTTCCTGATATTTATTGGTCTTTTGTCTTTCATTTGCTTTTGGTAACTAGGACTTCTACTCTGCAGCTGCAAGATACTTTGGATAGTTGTTGATTTACCTTGGTCTTGTGTAACAGAAATTACCGTGAACTGTTTTGTGGCTTTTGCTTGTTCAATTGGAATACAGATAATGCAATCTTCTAAAGCACTTGATTTCAATTGCTAGTCTTTGACATAAGTCATGAGAAGTATGAGGTTTAGTGTTTTGTTTGGTTTTTTTTTAAGGTTTTGTTCAGCTTTCTATCTTACAAGCATAATGTCATCCAAATGTATAATTTTGATGACAGAGTTGATGAATGGGAAAAGCTTAATGGGAAAGAGGAGAAACAAAATAATTGAGCATGGAAACTAGAAAACCATTTGTCTGTCATATCACTAGGTTGGTTGCCAAGGTAAATTTTCTGTTTTCTACTGCTGAGTGTTTTACATACCAAAGTAAAAGCAGATAACAGTGATTTCAAGCATGAGAGAGCAGCAAATATATTTGCTATCTTTTTACTTCTCTTGGTCTGTAGGTGATCAGTGATGGCATGTGATCACACCAACTGCAAGTAGATTTAAATCAAGTTTGCGGTACTGGACATCAAACTGAAAGATTGATACAAGTCCTCTGAAAAAAAACCTCAAAAAACTTAAAGGTTCTCTACAAGGTTTTGCTTTGATTGAGCAGGCCTAGGTATGTTATTGAAGAAATTGCTATGCTTTCTCTTAAAATAATGCATTTTCTATTGACTGACATTGTGAATGTTTCCCTAAAATGTCAGTAGGTATTTCATTCAGATACTTTCTGCTATGCTTTCTAAAAGATTAACAAACTTGACTATAGGTTGTTGGAATAGATAGGACCCAGATGCCTGTTTTAATGATATTCCTAATGATGTTCAGATGTCACATTTTTTTACTAAACCTGTGTAAACTGATGCGCGTTATAAAAGTTCAAGGCTGATGCCAAAAAAATTGTTATCTGTCGCTTTTGATGCTTTGAGTGGTAGGCCAGTTTTATCCTGCAATGCAAAGTAGACATAAGGCATATAGTAAATTGTCCTGCATACCAAAATATGTATTAATTGCTGGTCAGCATCATAAAATGGATGTTAATTTGTATCTACAATTAATTATCTACAATTATTCTCATGAATGTTTCCAGAATTTAATCTGAAATTAAGGGTGGAACAGCTTCATAATTAATTTCTCACTTGGGGCAAATCTTCATAGCTTTATTGGAGCTGTGTTATATAATCTGATGATCATTTACTTTATTCAGAAACTTTTTGTGGTTTATCACAAATTCTTCTGAAAGGTTGCCAGTAGGCCTGTGACATTCCTTACATTCCTTACAACACTGATTCTTAAGAACTGAAAAAAATTTTTTTTTTCAGAGAGGCTCTGTGATAGATGTCACCACCTTGCTCTTGATGCTTATAAAATTGCAGTAAAAGCATTCTGAATCATTTGCATTTATCATTTGCCTATGTGCAAAATGTGGAAGCATAACAATTACTTCATTAAGGTCCTAGTCCAGGAAAGTTGGTAAACAAACATTTAACTCAGAGCAGCTGGGTAGTTCTAATAATGTAACTGATATTCTTTACATGCTCAGTTGCTTAAATGTTTACTTAGATGAAGGGTTCAATTGCATTTCTATGTCTTCTGTTTTTCTCTTGTCCAATTTCTGCCTTGGAATGAAGATGTAATTAGGATGAAAGTCAGTCATATTCTTGCCCATTAAAAATTCAAATGAGCTAGTCATAGGAATGCAGAAAGTGGTCTCAATACATCAGATATTTTAGTGTTTAAATAGGAGCTGTATTTCATTCAGTGTTACAGAAGTTAGGTCATTTAATACAGTGATAAGGAAACTGCATTAGTAATTACTCTTATGCATCACTAGCCTTACTGAAAAGCACAAATTATAAGTATATTCAATTTGGTTAATATGGCCTCCAGGTTAAATACAAAACTAAACCCCACAAATCCATTAAACTACACAACCCTATACAACGACAGATTGCCATGCTGATAAGTGTTTGCATTACATTAAGTACAAATCTGATTTTGCAGGAGGTCACATCCTTTGTTCATAGTGGTTGAATGAATAAAATTCGCCTGGATCTATTCTACATAACTTCACTGACTTCCCCCAGTACCAGCTGTCTCTGCCTGACTTCTGTATTTGTCCAAAAGCCAGGGGAGTGCAAGGAGTGAGTGGTGTGCCCCCACCATTTTCCCATCTTATGGCTGCCTGAGTCTGCTGCTCTGGTCATGTTGTACAAGTAAGGACTGTAGCGCACAAGGGAGGAAAACAGGAGAAATGCAGTCCTGCTACACCAAACTGAAATAGGAGCAGTAGTGTGAAAATGCCATAACCGATAAGAAATGTGGAAATACATATATACAAATTTTATTTTTTTTTTGAGTATGCTTAATTGGTATATTTGAAGTTTCAGCAATGTCCTTTCTGGTTTATAGATTCTCTTAATAAACAGTATAGCACCTGAAAATGCATCATGAGAGTGATAAATGTACAGCAGTCTTTCAGTACTGTCTATGATAAGTAATTGGAAAGCAAATGGGAATAAAAAACCAGCTTTCTTTGGTTTTTAACCTTTCCTTTGAAGTGTCACTGTTAATTATTAGCTACTGGAATTATTCAGCGCAGTGCTCCTTATTGTTCCTCAGGTACACATGTTTAATTGTTTCAATTACATTTATAACTTACCATATAGAAACTGTTTCCAGTATTCATCCCTCTTTCTGCAGTTACTTGTCTGACATACTTCTGATAACATAGTTGTTTTCTTTGAAGTGTTCTCTCCCACCAACAAAGTGAAATTATTTTTATTTTTTAAAAGTTAATGATAAAATGATTAAAACAAAAATCACTAATAAGAACGTCACTCACAATTTGCATAACCTTCGCTGTACCTAGAATCCTGCTTTAATGCATAGTTCTTAAAAAAAAATGTTCTCCAATGAATTGCTTTTGCTCAAAGCAAGTGGTTTTGATTGCTGAAAAGTTGTTCTAATAATGCTGAGACTGCCCATTCCTAAATAGTCAGTAAAATTACATGATTTGGTAAAGTATCGCACAGCAGCATATTCCCCGAAATCTTCTGTTTAAATTAATCCCAGTGCAACTTTCAGTGTTCTTGATCATTCTGCCTTTTAGGGCAAGTCTCCTCAACAGTCAGGATAGTTCTGCTAATTAATGGTGCGAATTTAAAAACCATTAACTTCCTATATAGAAGTCTCTTCCGTTCCCTCAAAGAGATGAATTAAAAGCAGATTAGCACTACCTGTCTTCTGAATGAGATAATCAAGGAGGTATTTAGTATATTTTACATTCACATCTTTACTTACTTCAGCTTAATTTTCTTTAGAACAGAAAACCATGTACTTGTAAATTCTAAACATATCATCACTTTATGACTTCCATGACCAACCATGTTACTATTACTTTCAATTAGAAAGTGCTCCTAAACTCTGTTGTCTCTTTCATAAATTTTTGTCCCCCAGGGATAATCAGAATGTTACTAGAACCCTCACTTTATGTGAACAATGACCTGTTCTACTCTTCTTTCCTGAAATCATTTGCTTGTGCCTAAAAAGTTTCATATCAAAAAGAACATTAGAGAAATGCTGATGAAGAGTGCAGTAGAAAGAAAAGAAAGAAAGAAAGAAAAATGGCACAAAGAAAAATGGCAGCGCACATGAAGGGTTAATGGCACCACTATTAAAAATAAAAGTAAAGGGAATTGAGGCAATTGAAATTAAAATCTGATGTCCAATGACAAATCAAAAATTATATTCAATATCAACTGCATTATGCAAACCTTGTAATGTAGGATTTTATTATAGAATGATACATTTAGCATAGGATGTATATCATGCCATTTTGGTCTGAAAGCCAACTAACAGAAAACATTTTAGTGATCCCTTGAATTTTATAAACAGTTTTTCTTTTTTCTTTCAAATAAAGTAGAGACTCTCAGGTATAAATCATACTGGTGGCAGGAGATTTTGTATGGATATGTGCACACATCTGAAAAATATAACAAAACCAAACACTTCTATGCGTCTTTCTTTTTTCTTTTTTTTTTTGTCTTTTGTTTTTCTTCATTGTTCCTTTAATTCCCTAGTATTCCATGACATATTTGGTTTAATTTAAGTGTTGCTACTCTTTTAAAATATAGGTTACTGAACACTGTACATGTTTTCAGAAGCTAAAACAGCTTTAGGAGCAGAGATAAGCAGAGGCAGGGGTAGGGGTAGAGTTGATGTCATCTACCCGGACTTGTGCAAAGTGTTCAACACTGTCCCACATGACATCATTGTCTCTAAATTGGAGAGACATCAATTTGACAGATGGACCACTCGATGGATAAAGAACTGGCTGGATGACCACATGCAAAGAGTTCTGATCAATGGCTCAGTGTCTGGCTGGAGACCAGAAATGAGTGGTGTCCCTCAGGGATCGATGTTGTTCAACATCTTTGTTGGTGACATTAGGATTGAGTGTGCCCTCAGCAAGTTTGCCGATGACACCAAGCTGTGTGGTTCGGTTGATACACTGGAGGGAAGGAATGCCATCCAGAGGGACCTTGACACGCTTGTGAAGTGGGCCAATGCCAACCTCATGAAGTTCAACCATGCCAAGTGCAAGGTCCTACATCTGGGTCAGAGCAATCCCAGGCACAGGTACAGGTTGGGCAAAGAAGAGATTCAGAGCAGCCCTGTGGGGAAGGACTTGGGGGTGTTGGTTGATGAGAGAACGAACATGAGCTGGCTGTAGTGTGCACTCACAGCCCAGAAAGCCAACTGTATCCTGGGATGCATCAAAATAAGCATGACCAGAAGGCTGAAGGAGGTGATCCTGCCCCTCTATTCCGCTCTCATGAGACCTCATTTGGAGTATTGTGTGCAGTTCTGGGGTCCTCAACATAAGAAGGACATGGAACTGTTGGAACAAGTTCAGAGGAGGGCCACGAGGATGATCGGGGGGCTGGAGTACCTCCCATATGAAGAGAGGCTGAGAAAGTTGTGGCTGTTCAGCCTGCAGAAGAGAAGGCTTCATGGAGACCTCATAGTAGCCTTCCAGTATCTGAAGGGCTCCTATAAGGATGCTGGGGAGGGACTCTTCATTAGGAACTCTAGTGATAGAACAAGGGGTAATGGGTTCAAACTAAACCAGGGGAAGTTTAGATTGGATATAAGGAAGAAGTTCTTTACTGTGAGAGTGGTGAGGCACTGGACTGGGTTGCCCAGGAAAGCTGTGAATGTTGCATCCCTGGCGGTGTTCAAGGCCAGGTTGGACAGAGCTTTGAGTGAAATGGTTTAGTGTGAGATGTCCCTGCCCATGGCAGGGGTGCTGGAACTAGATGATCTTAAGGTTCTTTCCAACCCTATTTTATGATTCTATGACCTGCTAGTCAGGCCTCTTTTAATGAAGCCCAGGTTATGGTTGGTTTTCTGGTCTGCAAATGCACACTGCCAAGGTTATGTTGAGCTTCTCAACAACTAATGCCCCCAAATCCTTCTCTTCAGGGCTGCTCTTAATCCATTCTGCTCCCAGCCTGTGTTTGTGCTTGAGATTGTCCCCACCCAGCTGCCAGAGCACGCTCTTGGCCTTGTTGAACTTCATGAGGTTGGCACTGGTCCACCTCTCAAGCCTGTCAAGATCCCTCTGAATGCCATCCTTTCTCTCCAGCCTGTTGACCATTCTGTACAGCTCGGTGTCATCTGTAAACTTGCTGAGGGTACACTCAATCCCACTGTCCATGTCACCAACAAAGATGTTAAACAGCACCAGTTCCAATACCAGCCCCTGACGAACACCACTTGCCATTGATCCGCTCTTGGACATTGGGCCATTGACCAAAACTCTTTGAGTGAGGCCATCCAGTCTTTTCCTTATCCACCAAGTGCTCCATCCATCAAATCCTTGTCACTTCAGTTTAGAAGCAAGGATGTCATGTGGGACAATGTCAAAGGCTTTTTACAAGTCCAGGTAGGTGATGTCAGTCACTCTTCACTTATCCGTCAGTGCTGTAACCCTGTTGTAGAAGACCATCAAATTTGTCAAGCACAATTTGCCTTTAGTGAGGCCATGTTGGCTACCGCTAATTACCTCCTTTTTTTCCATGTGCCTTAGCATAGTTTCTAAAACAATTTTTTCCATTATCTTGTTGGGCACAGAGGTGAGGCTGACAGTTCTCTGGGTCTTTTTTATCATTTAAAAAAAAGTATGTTATTCTTCCCTTTTTTCAGTTTCTGGGAACTTCACCAGACTACCACAATTTCTCAGGTATGATGGATAGTGGCTTGGAAACTTCATCTATTGGTTCACTCATCAGTACCTGCAGAGGCATCTCATCAAGACCCATGGATTTGTGCACCTTCAGGCTCCTTAGATGGTCTTGAACCTGATCTTCTCCTGCAGCTGGTGGTTCTTCATTCTCTCGGTCCCTGCTTTTGTCTTCTGCAAAATGAATACTGTGGCTGAAGCACTAACCAGGGAAGGCTGAGGTAAAATGTTGTTCAGTACATCACCCTATTTTATATCTCAGAGAACCAGGTCTCCCATTTCATTCCAGAGAGGGATCACGTCTTCCCTAGTCTTTCCACATCTCTATGATGCCAATAAGATGGTAACCCTGCAGGTGTGTGCACATCTTTAACTCCTCTCGTTTATTTCATATGCTAGATGTTGGGCTCCTGATGAAGCTGACTTCGGCTTGAGTGGCTGGAATTACATTGTACTGCTCTTCAGGTGCTGTCCTGCTGACCTGTGATCCCTCTCCAGGCTCTATGCATCTCTTTCTGGCACTGGCATCAAACTGGTAGGCATGAGTTGGATTGAGGTTCTCCTCCCCCAGCAACTTTAATCTTACTCTGTAGCAATAATAAGAACTTGAACTGATCTGAGACCCAGTTTCTTATCTGGACGAAGGGTCTGCTCAGCCCAGCTCAAAGAATTGAGAGAGAATAAAGTGTTTTCTAAATCTAGTTGTTGCCAATATTTATTATTATTTTTCTTAGAAAATAAGACCCATCAGTGAAGTGTTTGAAACCCCCAGGGTAATAACTTTCTCAAACTTCTGAAATACCATGCAGCTGCTATAAATCAAAATGCTGTGTGTTTTCATTTACTTTCCCGTAATTAGAAGTTGCTTTGATGTTTCACAGCACAAGTATACCCAAGAATAGAGTAGCTAGAAAGTGTTCATATTTGACTCTTCTGTAAACCAGTGTAGTTTACCTATTATTAATAACAGAAATTTTTAAAAAAAAAAAAGTCTTAAAAGTCTTCCCTGTAAAAGGTTTGATATAATGAATCCTTTCTTATAGACAATGACAAACCATGAAAAGTGGAAACTGGGGGCAGAATACCCTCTGGTTTACAGGACATGAAAGTTGTTGGACAGTGCATAGGTTGTAAGAGCTTGACAAATTAAGAAAAGGACACATTGTTTGAATTAAACCTATAGGACTAGTGTCATGGGTTCAGCTGTAACAGTTATTTTTCTCCTTCTTAGTAGCTGGTGCAGTGCTGTGTTTTGACTTTCAGCCTGGGAACAATGCTGGTCACACCCCAATGTTTTAGTTGTTGCTAAACAATGCTTACCTCAATCAAAGACTTTCCAGTCTTTCATGCTGCTATGAGGTCTTCATGCAGCCTTTTCTTCTCCAGGCTGAAAAGATACAAGTTTCTTAGCCTGTCTTCATAGGGGAGGTGCTCCAGTACTCTTATCATCATCGTAGCTCTCCTCTGGACTTGTACAAACAGCATCATGTACTTATTCTGAAGACACCAGAACTGCACACAGTACTCCAAGTAGGGTCTCATGAGAGCAGAATAGAGGGGCAGGATCACCTCCTTTGACATGTAATTTGACTTGCTGACTTATGGGGAAGTCGACAGAAGAAAAGTGTTCATGTGATTTAAATTTCTCAGATGTATCTGTTACTGTGCTCCCCAGAAAAAAAATGTTGTACTTAAAACAAGGATGGAGAAAATTATTCCGGAGTAGCTGTGTGAGCAGGTGGCATGGCCACCTGGATCCAAACACATATGTACAGCCTTGTAAGGTTAAACAGCTTATTTTCTGGAATTCAGCCATACTTGTGAGTCGTTAGTAGAGCATGCATCTCAGCCAAGGATTCCTGTTACTCTGGAAGCACCTAGTGCTTTTTGTAGGTGTTCCAAGTCTCTTGGCTCTGAGCAGATGGGCATGTTCTCCTCACTTCTCCTGTTTTTTATACAGAGCCATGATTACTAACTGTGTAAAGAGACAGAAAAGGATTACATTTTTATGTGGGCTAATAAATTGTCCTGCCTTGGTGTAGTCTCTTAAGGACTTAGGTAATATTCAGACAATTCTATATTTTATAAGGTATGGAGTATTTCAGATTTTCTAGTGTCTCCCTTCAACGTGTCCCTAACTCTATGGATTAAACTACAGATGTGAATGTACTGCCTACATTCACTCTATGTTAATTATGTAACTCAGACCAAAAAAATTGTCAAAGTCTCATTACCAGTCATCTGGGTTATGCAGTTCTCCAACCTAAACAATCCCTTTTACTGTTTGAAAATAGCCAATGGATTTTCTTTTCCATTGTATAAAAACGTACTTCTTTTTCAACACTACTTCAGATAAAATGCATCTTTTTGGAATAAAAGGCATTATTATGCCATATATAAGTTTTATCTATGTTAAACGGGAATTTTTTCTTTTTTTTTCTTTTTTTTTAAGTCTGAATATGTGCACTTAAAATGTCTTTCACTTCTTGTATGGCTGAGACTTTGCAGAATTTGGAGCTAAGGTAACAATGTCTTGGAAATGTAAATAAAAAGCTCTCACTGACATCAAATTTGCAATGTCTTAGCCTTTGATGGGTTTGGTCCAATGAAAAGTTAGCATTCACTGTCCATACTGTCCACAGGCTGTGTAAGAAGTACCAGGCATCTCAGAAAAGAAATCAAACTCCATTAGATGGTCAGGAAAATGTTCAGGTTTATTCATTAGGAAGTGTTAAATCCTTTCCTTCTCTCAGGAACAGTTTTATAGGCCAGAGCAGCAAGTAGATAGCTCTATCAATGCTGTTCCAGACCTTCACAGTAGACAATTAGTCTTTTTAATTTCTTTGATTTCTGTGCTAAATTGGAAGAGAAGGGTCTATTAGCAAAAGAAGAGCAGACCAAAGCAGTGGTCGTCATTTTGTGGTGTCACTTAGGATTGGGGAGATCTTGAATACTTGTCCTCATCACAAGAATTATTTAAGACTTCCAGGTGGTGATTATAAATGATTGGGATAGGACTAGGTGGAAAATTCATGCCTACTACTGTAAATGTGTCCTTTCCAGTCCCACATAAAGAGGAGGTTTCTGCTGCTAAAACAGCTGAAATTCTCATTTTATTTTTCATTTGGCATGTGACTGAGCATTTTCTTGACCAGGCTGTTGGTCCCTATCAGTGCAAGCAAACACTGCAAGGTGGGTCTGGCAGGATTTATGTTTTGCTGTTGCTCCCAACTGTCTCTGTACTTCCTGTTGCATTGGAGGAATAACCACAGTTCATTGCTTAAAGCTGTAGTAGGAATAGCAAATGGCTCAGTGCAAAGGTGTCATGTATTGTGCCTCAGCCATCTTCTTCAGGCCCAGAGGGGTTTTTCTGCATGTATGGGGAAGTATTGTGCTGAAGCAACACTTCCTTACATTTATTGATCCTGTAAAGCTTGGGTGTAGAGATATATTATTTAGCCTTTATTTATGATAACTCTGAGGCATTAAAATGCAAGAGTAATTTTTAGCATGACATGGAAACACAAATGCAGGAGTATAATTTAGTGTATTAAGTGTCATTAACCTCAGTAGAAAATCAAAATTAATATTGTTGCATATAAAATCATAAATGCTCATTCCAAAGAAGGAAAAGAAAGACTCTGCAATAGGAACACTTTTGCATTCAAAATCAACATACAACCAATTTGGATAAAGCATGAAATGAATATCAGTTGAATTTTGGGGCTTTTTTTCTGCTTTACAAGAAACAGTAAGAATTCTTTACTTATATTAAGAAAGTAAAGAATTAATAGTATTGCAGGTAGCAAACTTAATGGAAAGGGCTGAGACTCAGAGGATGCTGAAATATTCAATTGTTATTGATTGAGACCAGTCATTCGTAAGTAGGTTATTCTCATTTCTGGTACTGAGGAATATACTCAAGGACTTCCTGCTTTATCAGAAATCTGTAGCTTTACACAACTTGGCATTTACTTTTCCTTTTAATTATGATTAGAAAAATTCAGCACTAAAGCCATTAGCTCTCAGTGTTCACAGTCATGAGAATGTTTGTGGAGAGTTCACACTATACATGTTCAGGTAGTTATATCTGACTTTTAATGACGATTGGTTCTGAGTGGATTTCTGGAATTGCACAGAAACATTTATATAGATTTCTAACTGTCATGACTATAGAGGCTGCTTTTAATATGACTCAATCCTTTTTCTTAATTTATGTTTGTTATACTAAAACTTGGATATAATTTCTAATTTGAAATAAAATCAAACGAACACACTTTATCAAATATATATCAACTGGAAGTTTTAGCCAGCATTATACATTATTAAAACTAAGATTTAATTTACAAAATAGAAAATATAGTACAAAAGGAATAATACTTTTTTCAAGCTCAAGGTTTTGCCTCAACAGTTGAAATAAAGACTCTTTATTCAACATACTAGATTTGTTTCCCTCCTTCTGAAGTAACTGAACTACAAGTCCTTTTCCTCTAATTTTGGGTCTTGAAAAAAAGAAAAAAAAAGAAAAAAAATAAAAGCTTAATCTAAGGTGTTTATGTTTTTTCTTTCTTTCTGTTTTCTCTCAAAGTCTGACTCACTTGTTTACAAAGTCAGGAATCAAGCTCCATAATTTAGTGGGAGTTGACTAACCAGGCACATGTGGAAACATTTCAGCTAAACAGAGGGATGCACATGAATTTTATTATTTTCAAAACTGAGTAGCTACTTAGGAAACTTAAGTGATTTTTTGTCTCAGTTCCAGAATATTTTACATTCCTTCTTTTTGTACTAATCTTCTCCAGAAAAAACTTACAGGTTTTCAGAAGTTTATTGTTAAAATGGTCTGTTAAATACAGATAGATAGATAAGTTTTGGAGAAGAATCTGAAGTCCTGTACTCTCCTATGCTCAACCCACCTGGCACAGAGTTCCAGCCTCTCTCTGAAATGCCTCTTATTTCAGACTAATTAAATCTGCTTGTTTAATAATATCTCAAAATAATCTAACTGCCTTAGTACCACACATCTCACACATCTTCTACCTTCCAGGGCACACATCAACTCTTTCTGAACCTGTCAACTCAAAGCAAAGGTGGATGAAGGAGTTCCCTTACCTGAAGAAACAGCTGGTATGATTTGTGGCTTCCATTATTTGATTTATGGATTGAAGAAAAGAGCTGTTGGTGGTGGTTTGTTGTCATTCAGCACAGGAATCAAAAAAATGCACCTGATAAATATATATTTTGTTCATTTGAATCTTCAACTAAAATGTCATGATTTATTTTCTGATATTAATTCACTGAACTTAATAAAAAATTGGGAGAGCTCAAATACTTCGTTTTTGTATTTAATCATCTCAGTACCCTGCAAAATTGTCACTAACTCATTAATCTTGAACCATCTCATAAAATATAATTTATAACATTTGAATTTGTGTATCCACATGTTCTTATCATCCCATCATTCCGTTTGTGTCTCAAAGCACTTTCTGATTATTTTAAATTCATACATTTTCTCATTTCATTCATTTGAACATTTTCCACTCCTAGCATACTATCATCTTTTAGACTAAGTAAATATAGCATTTCACTTGTTCAATATACTATACAGATTTTAATAAATGATTACACACACACTCATCCAAGAGAGCTGTCTGAATAATTCATACTGAATTTCTCCTATTCTTCAATTTACATGAATAATTACTAAGCTGTAGACTGTTCACAAATAGTTTATTCTGACTATTCACTATTCAAAATCCCAAATCCATGCTGGTTTATTGATGTGTAGGTTTTATTGCTTCCCTGAATACTGAAATTCTTAACTTCAACACAAAATAGTGAGTTTTGTATGATATTCAATTAAAGAATAGGAGAAGGTTTTATAGAAAATAACCTATCAAGCAAACATGTATTTGAGATACTGGAAGAACAGAATTGGCAGATAAAGAGGGCTATCTAGACGCAGTATGTTTGTTAAAACGAGTAGAGTACAATGTGTACGTGATGTCATAGTAAAATAAGTATTAAATGCTACTAATAAAGACATGAACTTGTACAGTAACTGTAAGATACTGGGTCCAATACTAGTCAACAAACTCATTAATGGTCTGGAAGATGGGGCAGTGTACTTTCAACAAGTTTACTGATGGCACAAAACTGGGGAGTGGCTGATAGGCCAGAGCATTGTGCTGCCATCCATAAAAGGCTGGAGAAATGGGCTGTCAGGAAGGACTGTCATGAATTTCAACAAGAAGTGTGAAGTCCTGTATTTGGGAAAGAACAGCCCCAGGCACTAGTAGATACTTGAAGCTGGCCAGCTGGAAAGCAGCTTTTCAGAAAAGGACATGGGGGTCCAGGTAGACACCAAGTGGAACATGAGTCACAAATCTGTCCTTGTGGTAAAAAGGGTTAATGGTTTCCTGGATTGCAGGAACAGGAGGTGATCCTTCTCCATTCAGCAGAGGCCACACCTAGAGTACCTAGTCCAGTCTGTGACTCTTCAGTGTGAGTGAGACATCGACATACTAGTGAGAGCATAGCAAAGAGCTACTAAGATGATTAAGAATCTTAAGCAAGAAATTGCAAAAACTTAAGCAGCACACCTTTGCTGTTGCTAAAGACAGGGACTGGAGCATCTATGAGAAAAGGCTGAGGGAGATGTGACTGTTCAGCCTAAAGTCTTGGGGGATCTCATCAATGTATGTAAGTATCTAAAGACAGGGTGTAAAGAAGATGGGATGCAAGATCTTTTCAGTTTTCAGAGATGCCCAGTCACAGGATGAAATGCAATAGAAACAAATTGAAACACAGGTTCTGACTGATCGTCAGGAAAGACATTTCTTATTATGAAGATGATCAAGCCCTGGCAGCTTGTCCAAAGAGGCTGTGAAGCATCCATTCTTGGAGATATTCAACAACCATCTGGACACAGTCCTGGGCAACTGTCTCTAGGTGGCCCTGCTTGATCAGAGAAGCTGGATAAGATGATCTCCAGAGATCCATTCCAACCTCAAACTTTTTTTGAAATTGTGATTCTGTTAGCTTGCTGGTAGATGTAGTGTAACAGCCACCAACAGGAATTACAATCAAGTAGCAGTGTATCTAGTTGAGGTCCATGAGGATTAGCCTTATGTTTTTCAATGTTTTGGCAGTGATCCACAGTAAAAACATTAATGCAGTGTTGATGAAATATACAGAGGAAGATTGGCAAAAAAGCAAAAATATGGTAAAGAAGGCAATTATTCATAGAAATACAGACTACTTAGTAAAGTAAGCATATTTGCACAAAATATGTTTTAATATAGCCAACTGCACAGCTTAGGAAGGGAAAATTTGAACTTAATGATTTTGAAAAGATCTAGCAACTGCTAAAAGCAACACTCAATGATGGTATCCATTATAGCTCTGATAGAAAACGGACGCTTTTTGATTAAAAATAATGTTTTTAGCATGTGGAAGCTGATCTTTTAATGTCAAGTGACAGTTGTGTGGATACACTTAAATACGACTATTGGCAAATTGAAGCACAAATGTACAAAACAAAAAAAAAACAACAAAACAGGACTGAAAATTTAGAAGACTAAATGCAGCTGAGAAGCATCAAGAGAGCTATTTATTTGGCTTAGCAAAGAAAGCGCTGCTGAGGCATAGCTTGCTTACAGTAGCTAGAATATCAAAGAAACTCAAATTTAAAATAAAATATTATCCTTGACAGTGAGCAGTATAGAATATTCTTTTTTTCTCTATTTCCCTTCTCTCCCCTCACCCAGTATGTTACTTTGTGGAAACCCTGAACTCAAATTGGTGCATGTACAGGTCACCTTTGGCAAATTTCAGTTTCTAGTCTGGCTGTCAGCAAAAAATTTAAACATGAGACCCTTTACAGCTGGACTGTTGTCCAAGTAGGAACCAGAGTCTTTCACATTTTGATTATACCCATAGAGATTTTACAAGCTCTTAATTTCATTCTATAATGGCATTAAAACAAATTTCAGAGTTTCTGGATTTTTGCAAGGTTTTATTCTTTTTATTCTTTCTAAATCACCTTCAGAGTTAACTATTGAAATGATTGTCAAAATAAATAGAAAATATTTTTATTTTGCATTGTAAAAATGGAAAAACCCAGTACTGCTCCTTGGGGTAGAAAGAGTTTTTCCAGGTACAAATTATTGCTCTTCATACCAAGACAAACATATGAAATACTTACATCTGAGTCACACAGGATGCTTGTTTCATGATCAGATGTTATTTTCTGTCTTTTTAATCTATGATTATTTGGAAAAAATCCCAAAGCAGTGAGAAGTTTGGAGAAATGAAATTAATTGTTTTCTCATTTTAGATTGCTCTTTTTTGGAAAGATTTGTAACAAAAGCCACTCTCATCCCTGAAAGAAAACCAACAAGAGATGAGTTGCAACCCTGTAACGCAGGCCGTTACTGTTTCTTTACCCAATAACCTAGTGATTAAGGCATTCATCCAAGACCATGGCAAAATTCTTTTGCTTTTCTTCAGGGATCTCAACCAAGATATCCAGTCAGAATAATCTATGATCCCCGAGTCTGCTTTGAGAAAGGATGCTGTCAGTCTCTCGTAGAGACTCTGCTCTACCTTTACTAAATATTTAATAGTCATTGTAGTAAGATTTGGAAGCTAGGTATAGATCTAGTAACTGAACACAGACCTAAGCTTTTGCTTGATGTTTTAAAGAACAGCTAAATATTTAATATATCAAAGAACAGTATCAACAGTAGAAACTAAGGTTTGTCTTAAAATGCATGGTGTTGGAAGTGCACTTTGGCTATGGCAGAAAAAAAAAAAATCTGTCCCTTCTTTACACACAAAAAAACCCTAGAAACTGAAACCAACAAAAAACCCCACAACAGATTAAATCCATAAAGATGGATTCTACATCTTGCTTGAATTTGGGCTGCTGCCATACTGTACAGGAAAAGAAATACTTCCACAATCCATTATAATTTCTAAATTCATTCTTTCATTACCTTTACTTATATTAAATATCTATTGGAACATTTAAGAAATTCTAAACCATGTTTAAATCACTGTATTTTAAAATCCGCAAGTATTTTCTATTATTCACACATATTTAATTACCAAAAGACAAAAAGAAATGTGGGCATGACTGAACCTGAGTTTGCCCTTGGTTCAGTCCACAAAGCAAATAACCTAATATTGGCATGCTTCTAATCAGGATAACGGTCACAAAATTAGGACATACTGGAAGGATCTGATATTTCCCTTTTTTTTTGTAATAAACACACAAAAAATTATCTTTTACATTACTTTTCTTCCATTTGTTTTTATATTTTCAGTTTAATCACAAATGCTTACCAGTTAATTTCATATGTGACAGTGCTTTTTCTGTTGCAAGTTTAATCTGTTAGATTTATACTTAAATTGAAATCATCCAATATCTGTAATTAGTGAGGCTTCTACAGGGACATCCAGCAATTCATTTTAACAGCCTTTGGTGTAGCAGCACTGGTGGTGGATACTTTTTGTTAGCCCACTGTATTAAAATGTCCAACAACTTAACAATATGTTTTTGTAACAAGGAATCAGCAGCTTGTTTTTGCATTTCAACCCCTCCAAATTTTTAATCATGAGACCCCTGCTGGTAAATGAGCTAAACTAATTATAGTGAGGTCTTGAATAATAACAGGAACTTCATAATTAGAAAGTCATGCTATTGATCTTGCTATGAACTGCATTAGAAATGTCTAGAAATTACCATTCCCCTGAAAATACTTCACAAAAATAGAGACATGCTTAATTAATTGTAATACAAGGACAAAATTAGTCATTTGTTTTAAAATCTGAAACACTCTAAATTGAGTCTTTAGCTTTGGGTTTGGTTTGGGTTTTTTTTATTATTTTAGTGATGCAGAACAAGAACTGAGCATTAAAATAAACAAGAGATATCAAAAGCAACTTTATGAAAATGAAGCTTTTACATGTTATCTATCATTCAAATAAATTAATCCACAGAGAGAAGTAATTTCTCTCCATATAAATATGAGAATTACAGCCAAAGTCTTCTGTGGCCTTTATTTTGTAGAGCAGCTAGAGGAAAACAATCATTTTTTTAAAAAAAAAAAGAAGTTTAAAGTAAATACAAAGTAAATTTATTAACCCTTCTCTTTTCTTTCTTTTCTTCCCAAAGATAAAGCAGTACACAATCATAGAATCATAGAATCATAGGATAGTTAGGGTTTGAAAGGACATTAAGATCATCTAGTTCCAACACCCCTGCCATGGGCAGGGACATCTCACACTAAACCATGTCACACAAGGCTCTGTCCAGCTTGGCTTTGAACACCGCCAGAGATGGAGCATCCACAGCTTCCTTGGGCAACCCATTCCAGTGCCTCACCAACCTCACAGTAAAGAACTTCTTCCTTATATTCAATCTAAACTTCCCCGTTGAAGTTTGAACCCATTATCCCTTGTTCTACCACTACAGTCCTTAATGAAGAGTCCTTTTCACAGCATCCTTATATTCTTCCTTATATCCAATCTAAACTTCCCCTGTTGAAGTTTGAACCCATTACCCCTTGTTCTATCACTACAGTCCTTAATGAAGAGTCCTTTCTCAGCATCCTTATAGGCGCCGTTCAGATACTTGAAGGCTGCTCTGAGGTCTTCATTCAGCCTTCTCTTCTCCAAGCTGAACAGCCCAAACTTTCTCAGCCTCTCTTCATACAGGAGGTGCTCCAGTCCCCTGATCGTCCTCATGGCCCTCCTCTGGACTTGTTCCAACAGTTCCATGTCCTTTTTATGCTGAGGAGACCAGAACTGTACACAACACTCAAAGTGAGGTCTCATGAGAGCAGAGTAGAAGTTCAGGATCACCTCCCTTGACCTGCTGGTTATGCTCCTTTTGATGCAGCCCAGGATGTGATTGGCTTTCTGGGATGTGAGCACACACTGCCGGCTCATGCTCATTTTCTCATCAATCAACACCCCCAAGTCCTTCTCCACAGGGCTGCTCTGAATCTCTTCTCTGCCCAACCTGTACCTGTGCCTGGGATTGCTCCGACCCAGGTGTAGGACCTTGCACTTGGCATGGTTAAACTTCATAAGGTTGGCATCAGCCCACCTCACAAGCATGTCAAGGTCCCTCTGGATGGCATTCCTTCCCTCCAGCGTATCAACCGAACCACACAGCTTGGTGTCATCGGCAAACCCCCAGGGGGCACACTCAATCCCACTGCCCATGTCACTGACAAAGATGTTGAAAAAGACCAGTCCCAACACTGATGCCTGAGGGACACCACTCATTACTGGTCTCCAGCAAGACATTGAGCCACTGATCACAACTCTTTGCATGCGGTCATCTAGCCAGTTCTTTATCCACTGAGTGGTCCACCTATCAAATTGATGCCTCTCCAATTTAGAGACAAGGATGTCGTGTGGGACAGTGTGGAACGCTTTGCACAAGTCCAGGTAGATAACATCAACTGCTCTACCCCTGTCCATCAGTTCCGTAGCCCCATCATAGAAGGCTACCAAATTGGTTAGGCAGGATTTCTCCTTAGTGAAGCCATGCTGGCTGTCAACAACCACCTTGTTGTTTTTCATGTGCCTTAGCAGGCCTTCCAGGAGAATGTGCTCCAAGATTTTACCAGGCACAGAGGCGAGACTGACTGGTCTGTAGTTCCCTGGGTCATCCATTTTCCCTTTCTTGAAAATGGGGGTTATATTTCCCTTTTTCCAGTCATCAGGAACTTCACCTGGCTGCCATGATTTTTCATTTGGGCATCACTTGTCTTTCTTGGCTTTATTCCTCTCTCTCACCTTTTCATTACAATTATTATTACTGTTGTTATTATTATCTTTAGTATTATTAGTATCATTGTTAGATTTTACTTTCTTTTGTTTATTAAACTGCTCTTATCTCAACCCATGAGTTTACCTTTTTCTGATTGTCCTCCCCATGCCCCTGTGAGACAGAGGGGACGGATGAGTGAGTGAACAGCTGGTGGCTGGGGTTAAACCACAATGCATGGAAAGATTATTTTATCTTTACTTCCAGAAGCAATAGTTATCTTACATATTCTGTGTAAATATTTTCTGCATATAAATCCCATTCGATTATTTTCTCACAGTTTTTCTTCTTCCTCCTCTCCCTTCAAAAAGGGAAATACATGGTTCTAAAATGCCTAAAATTTTAAGGGATAGGAAGAACTATATTTTACAACATCCAATTTAAAAATTAATACAGGTATCCAAAAAATAATAAAAAAGGCTCCTACTGAATAAAACAGTATTGCTGCACACTCTTCTCTGGCATCACATTTTTAACATCACATTTTTAACTCGACATCCATTTTGAAAGCTGCTTACTGGATCCCCTTCCTTGTTGCTGATTTTAACTGCATCATCTCAGCACTGAACCTTCTTCCTTCACCACACCAAATTCTCTCATCTCCTCTTTCAAACCTCCTGCAGCCTCTTCACTCTCTTCCACTACCAGATTTGGCCTCTAGCTCATAACACCAGCTGCCATCATCCACTTACTGAATTTTCCAAACAAGCACTTGTTGACATAGTCCATGGTGCCCAGATGCATGGAAAGTATTATCCCATGGCAGTACCACCAAAACTACAATCCTCCTTTAAACCTACAAAAAACCCCAACACACATACTACTCTTTCCTCAGTTTGCATTTTCAGCAAATTGGCAATGGTTAGGCTACCAGTATGCTGAATCCCCTATACATTAGCATTATTTCCTATCTACCTATATTCACTTGTCATTTCCCATTTCACAGATTCAGAGTTTATTACAACACTGATTTCCTCCTGTGTCAACACCCTGTCTATGTTTAGGGCTCTGAAGCAACTGTAGGAACATAAATACTATCAGGACCATTATGAAACCAGATTAGGTCCTGAAAAAGCTCAGAGCAACTGGGACAACACTGACAGAGTTAATGCACTGTCTGTATTCATAATTCTCTCTAAGACATAACAGCACTAAACCCACTACATAGACACCATGTAATTTTGCAAAACTTGGTAAGATTCCAAGACGTTCTAACAGTAAGAACTGGGAGGTCACCATGGCATTTAGGACTTTATGTCTGTGCCCATTCTGATAGAAATTATTATCCTGTCTACCTTATTACACACAAATCTCATCCCCTACTATCAAACTTTTGCACACATACATCAGGGGTGGACACTCATTCCTAAACGGTTACCTACCCACATTTAAAGTGCTTTGAAAAGACTTGAGAGAGAAGGAGACAACAGAAATGTTCTTCTCAGTTGTCATAGTTTAAGCCCAGCTGGCAACTCAGAACCACAGCAAGCTTCTTAAGCACATTCTTTCTTCCTAACACATCTGCCTGGAAAATGTATAGATCTTTCTTCTAGCAGCTTGCAATGAGCATATAGCAAAATACCAACAGTTTGTCAGGGAGATTTGAAAATGGATGCAAATGGCATAATACATAATAGCAATAAAGAGCTTTAAAGTGACACCAGTCACTTTCCTCCAGTTCCATTTAAATTTCAAAATCAGTCAGAGCCATATCTCAAGTTGTAAGTATTCAATACACAATCTATAAGAGCAGGTATCGGCTACATCACTCCTGTGAAAATATAAAGATCATGGGTGAAGAAAACTGTTATCACAGACATTATACCCACCTCAAAAGAAAGTAATCCCTCCTTTTTTATGCAGGTGTCGTGGTTTAAGCCCAGCCTGTCACTCAGAAAACAACGCAGCCCACTCGCTCCCCCCTTTCCCTTCCTCCCCCCACTCCAGGAGGGATGGGGAGGAGAATCAAAAGAATGTAACTCCCATGGGCTGAGATAAGAACAGTTTAGTAACTAAGGTATAACACAAATCACTACTGCTACCACCAATAATAATAATGATAAAGG
>JANHGB010045488.1:2558-13589 GCA_026283785.1 Coracopsis vasa | reverse complement strand
GACTTGTTCCAACAGTTCCATGTCCTTTTTATGTTAAGGACACCAGAACTGCACACAATACTCCAAGTGAGGTCTCATGAGAGCGGAATAGAGGGGCAGGATCACCTCCTTCCACCTGCTGGTCAAACTCCTTTTGATGCATCCTAGGATAAGGTTGGCTTTCTGGGCTGCGAGCGCACACTGCTGGCTCATGTTAACTTTTTCATCTACCAGCACCCCAAAGTCCTTCTCTGCAGAGCTGCTCTGAATCTCTTCTCTGCCCAACCTGCAGCTATGCCTGGGATTGCTCTGACCCAGATGTAGGACCTTGCACTTGGCATGGTTAAACTTCACGAGGTTGGCATCGGCCCACCTTACAAGCGTGTCAAGGTCCCTCTGGATCACATCCCTTCCGTCCAGCGCATCAACCGAACTACACAGCTTGGTGTCATCAGCAAACTTGCTGAGAGCGCACTCAATCCCACTGTCCATGTCACCAGCAAAGATGTTGAACAAGACTGGTCCCAACACAGATCCCTGAGGGACACCACTCGTTACTGTTTTCCAGATGAATATTGAGCCATTGACCACAGCAAGCCTAATTTTAGCTTTTACAGTGAAAAGGTCAAGTATGACTCTCTTCTATTTTACTTTGCTTTTGTGGAATGTAGCCTGATATAAGAGATAGTAATACTACAAATACCCAGGTTTAAGTATCAATTACATAGGGCACAATTTCCTAATGTCTGTAATCTTTGCAAAAATGTGACTTTTTCAACTTTAATGTTGAGACAGCTAAAGGAGAAAAGGTAGAAAAAAGGTAGAAGCAAAAATCAATTATATGGACTTTCTAATTATGTATTTCAGGAGGACAGTGTCTCAGAATAACCAGAGTGAATGACTCAACTTATTTCTTGATACACTGTGTAATCTAGAGCATAACTCATGAAATGTTATGAGCTGCAGATGATTGTGAAGAAGGTCTTGAGGATCCTCCTCATCCCACGTAGACACCCAGAACACAGGCATCTGAGGCTGAGCTATTTTTACAAGCTCTTTTTACAGTCAGAGAAGTTTACACACTGTTGGGATAACATTAATCTCATTGTAATGTACACTTAACAAAGTCAGAGAAATTATCTTTTTCTTCCTGTGCACTATAAAGGAAGTCAAATGCAGTTTATAGACATTAGCAGAGATAGTTGATTTCTATTGTTACTGTTCAAGCTGAGTTAAATTTTGGTAGCTTAGAGAGTATATGAGTAAAAACTGGCCTAAGCTGCAATGAGTTAGCAAAGAGCAGCATAAGAGAGGTTTGAGTACCCCAGTCAAGAAAATAGAAAGCCCAGCCCATAAAGTCCTGTTATGCCATGCTGGGGAACCATGGTGGCAGTTTCCAAGGAGGACATAGCTGGACAGCCACAGGAAGCAGGGCTGTGTCTTGAGACCCTGAAGCTGTGCTAGGACTTTCTGCAAGATGAGTCCTCCTGCAGACACTGTGTTACTGTGCTGCCGCTGTGCAGCACTGCTTGGACACCACCACCCTAAAAGGACACTCTGGCATGGCTGGCTAAGCATCCAAGACCCCTGTTTATCTGGTTTTTAGTGGATCTGAGTGTTTTCCACTGAATTGGACACGTTTTCTATATGCTTCAATTGGCTACTTCATATAAAATTAGGTGGAGTGTAGCTTGTGTTTGACTAGTTGCTTCTTTGGATAAAACCAGCATCACACTGGAGACTAGACCCTGACTGAAAAGCACTCAAAATTACCCCATGTGTCTTTGGAGATACTGTCAGTTTCCAAAGGGAGGGAAGGAGGGGGGGCGCTGGTGAGCAGGTGGGTGTAGTGGAAAAGGAGATAGGGAAATAATAGAAAATTGGGAACTCTGTCCAAAGTTTTACATTACTAAATCTCTTCAAACTCATTAAATTCAATGAAAATTAAGGACGTTGAGCAACATACATACTTGTAATATACCATCCACTATGCTGCTGTGGGAAAGAAGCAGTTTCAGCACCTCAAAGAACACCTGTGGCTACAAAAATATTAGTAAAATGAACAGTGGTGGCACATAATCCTGGATGCTGGGATTTAGCTGTCTGTATTGTTAAATTGCAAGAATTGTCCACGGACGGGTTTCAGGCTAGGTGAAGCAGCTCTCCTGTCCCAGTTCAAGTTGTGGCTAGAGTGATCATTCCCAGGAGGCAGTCTGTCTGCTCTATGTTGTACTCTCAGGTCTAAGAATGTTTTTTTTAATGATGGGCCATTCTGTGCCTCATTTCCTCAGCGTGATTCACTACTATGAATACAGGCCAGGACTCTGAGTGTCCTACACATAAACTGTCTCTCTTACTAGCAGTGTCTGTCTGAGTAACTACTGTCTCTGGGTATCACAATTACTATGCATGATAAGCCAGCAAGATTACTATTACTCTGCTTTTTTCCTTAATGAAGCCTAACTTCAGGCTCGGTCACAATACCTGTGTAATACTAGCCATATAAGCCCACTTTTAAACTATTTTAGTTAAATATACTTTCGCAACATACAGCAGGTTCCATGGGCAGTAAAAACAATATCTTTTTAGAAACCTCAAACACCTTTGATAGTGGCAACCATTTAGACATTGCCTTAAGGACAGTGTTCTGTATATGAGTCAGTGCATGAGCTACTAAACTTTCAGGAAATTGCTGAAAAAGTACATTGAGTCAGTCCCACTCCCCCTCTTGAACCCACCTCCTGCTCTGGGAGTGCAGGTATAATTTACAACAGTTTTGCCCTTTTTTGTTTAGACATTGATAGGTACATAAGAAAAAGTAGCCTACCATCCTGTTAGGGATGTCTCTCCCAACTCATTGTTCTTCCTCCGTGTCTTGTAGGCAGCAGTAATCACTGGAGAATGTTTTGATTCCGTGATATGCAGTATGTCAGTGCTAGTCATGCATCAGACCAAAATGTTGTCGGAGCAGCATTCTTCTGTATTTACTATTTCATTGGTAGATGAAGAAGGAAAAAAGAAGAAAAAGAAGAGGAAGAAAAGGATCCCTTTAAATTCACAGCATCCTGTTGTTCGAATCTGGAAAATATACAGAGAAAAAAAAAAACAGACTGTAATGTAAGAAAAAAGAAATTAACCTATTCATTCTTGAAGAAGGAAGATTATAAACCATGGCATAATGAATGTGCTGAAGCACTAGAACTAGCTGCCCAGAGCAGCTGTGGGAATTCTTATCCTTAAAGACTTTAAAAACTTGACTAAAACCAAAGCAAACTAATCTAGCTGTAGTGATAGTCCTGCTTTGACGAACAGGTTAGCAAACACAACTTCCAAAAATCCATTCCAGCCTAATTATCCTGTAATGAGCAAGAAACTGTTTCATAGAAAGTACTGATCATATTGCATCATCTTAACTCTATTTCCACATATTTTTTTCTTAATAGTGCTCAAAAAAAGTTGATTTCAAAGAAGCTGAAGTCTGATCATTGACTAATCCTTACTAAAAGAAATTTGGAAGATATCAGCAGAGATAATGCTCCCTCTTGAATATTCTGAAATCTGGCTATCAACAGAAATATCTTCTGTTATTAAAAAAAAAAAAATCCAAACCCAACAGTGTAAGTAGAAAATAAAATATAGCTTTAGCCATCAATTCTTCTCACAGGGTAAATTATGAACATCTTGCCATCCCTAAATTACCATTTCTGACAGCCATTGACAATTACCTTAATACACAGTATATATCTTTAGAGTTCATGACATTAGTTTTCCATAGATTCTTCCTGTCTCAAGACCACTAAATATGACATCAGTCACAAAAACTGTATCCTGTATTCATTCACACCTGTTGTCAACATATATTTTTGTCTTTAGAGTATATAAAAACCCTCAGCTGAAATTTTTTCACAAAAATAACAAAATATTGTAACTGAGTGATGAATCAATGAAATAATCTTTTTTTTAATTTCTTACAATATCAATTATTCTAATTCATGATGCTGAGTTCTGTTCATTCAATGACAGATAACTGTATTTCATTTTTCCTGGAAAAACTTTAATCATTTTACCTCCGCAGTAAAAAATGGATTAAAAGAAACAATATGTAAAATCATATTGTCATTTTAATATTTTTTATCCTATAATGCTCAATCTAAAGTTTGATTTGTTTCATTAGCGCTTAGGTCACTGAAACTTTGATCTAGCCAAAATTAAACTAAAAATTATGTGTACATACTTATAAGAATTTGTTGATATTACGATAGGGGAAGGCAATCAACAAAAAATGTTGAAAGTAACTGGAAGAAAAGGTTCTTTCTTGTCTGTGGGGTATTTCCTAAAATCTTTACTAGAATAAAACTGTGAAGATAAAAGTGAGCTCAGGAGTAGGCTCAAAGCAGCTGTTTCAAGTACACCAGTCAGTCAGTATTTATAGCTTAATCCTAAATATCCCTGTGGAGTCTGTATCTCTCATGTGTTTCTCCAGAGAGCAGAAATACTTTCCTAAGGGATGGTGACAAAATCCAAACTGTAAACTGAAAATGTCTGGAAAAAAGTTGTTAAATGAGCAAAACAGCTTTTCCCTGGGGTTCGCTCTTCCTGAGTATTCCCAAAAGTATTTCAAGCTGTGGCTTGAAAACTGGTGAGTGAAGTTCAGATCAGAGAAGTTTTGTCACAAAGACCAACAGTGTTTTCAGCTTCTTTTAATTCCTCCTCAATAATGCAGAAAAGATTTTTGTGTTTCCCTACCATTTCCAGCACTTCCCCATTAAAAAGGCTGAAAAAGATCTTGCAGATGTACCTCCTGGAATGCCTAATGACTTGGGAAGGCAAAAAGCATTATTCTTTCTCAGGTTTCATTTTTTCCTGGTATGTCCATTAACAGAGATTGTCTTGATCTTTGTTCACATTAGGGTATTAATTCAGGTCTTGAATTAAAGCTGAAACTATTGTTCACTCACACTGCCTTCATTTTGACTCATATTTGCTGTGAGTCAAAGGTGTTCTTTTTATCTAAAACTCAAAGGCAGAATTTCAACTGTGGTATTAATGGCTATCGAGAATCATGCTCACAAAATTCTGGCCTTTTTCATTATATTGTATAGGTGTAAAAATACAATCAGAACTGGAGCCCTGAAAATAAACATCTCATGCTCACGTTACAGGCATAAGAAAATAAAATTAAAAAAGCCACATCTGTATTAGAAAAATTCCACTAACTTTCTCCAATGACGGGCTTCCATACTGCCTAACCTTGATCCAAAATTCCAACTTTCCCTTTGGAGAACTGCTAATTTCAGTTGGTTTGTCTTTCTCTATATTTTGAGCTACTAACAGATGTTTTCTCCTTCTCTTCATAAGCAAAACAAGGGTGATCTGATTCCAAAATCCTCTTTTCATGGACAGAGACAGATGGTCACTAGTGACAGCTAGCAGTTTTCATTCATTCATTGTTCTGGCATGCAAATTCAGGGCTAATATGCAGGAGAAAAAAAAGGCATTTTTACTCTGCAAAATCCTCACAGTTTCTATCTCCATGTTATGAGTGGTACTCAAGCGATGGTGTGATAAGCAATAAGAAAAATGGTTGAATTTATGTATTTATCAATAAGTCAACTTGAAATATGTTGGAAATTTAAGAGTAACAGTTGAGGTGACTTTTTCTGATTTTCAGTTCATACATCATGATTAGCTAGACTTAGCAAAGGTAATTTGCAGTCAGCTGTATACTGTTGCTAAGAGTAGAAATCATTTGCTCACAAGACAAGCTGAATGCATAATGGGCTGTAAAATATGGACACTTGAAACTGGAAATTAGTTTGACAAATATATGTATCATGTATTAAGAAACAGACGTAGAAAAGGCTAATTTAACAGATTTCCTTCTTTGATACTTGGGCAAATCATACATTTTTCCTTATTAATTCCATGATCCTGGTCCTTCTGGTTCCACAGTTGGAATTTCTGAGATAATTTTATGAAACATTCCACATGAGTATACTTCAAATACATTTTAACTGATGGATAATATAGCTTCTCCTGATTTATTTGCCCCAAACCTGGAATCTCATTCCATTTAAATATAGTCTTTTCAGATCATATTGTTCACATTTTCTGTAATTGTCTGCATCCTAAAATAACTCCAACAGATTAATGGGCTGCTGTTACATATACTGTTACTTGAGTATTTTTCCTAAGAAAAATCTATCCTGGGCCAAAATGCTGAAAATTTTATTGATATTTAGTAAGTATTTCCATTATAATAAATATCTTTTTTTTTTCTTTTTTTGTCTCTTCTGAAAAATGTCTTCCAGAAAGGAACACATGATATTTTCCATGGAGCCTTTTCAGTGAACTGATAAAAAAACAGATTCATTTAGTGGTCAGAGTAGTCCAGTAGGATACTGACACAGAGAGAAATTTAGTAAAATTTTAAAAGACATTATCATTATTTCTCCATTTTTTTCTCTTTTATTTCCATTATCTGATCTTATCACATGTTAATGTATCTTCTTCATGCATGGCATGACAAACTCTTCAATATCACCGCCAAACCTATCAGCTCACTAAATAGTTATTTTTGGAGATAAAATATAATTAAGTCTAGTCAGGGAGAACTACTTAGGAACTAGACAGAGAAAAAACAAGTTATTTGTCAGAAATGGAAGAAAAAAAACCCCAAATGCTCAGTACGTCAAGTAAGAAAATATAAATAGAACAGATCTTGGGACTTTAAAGAAAATGAAGTTGGTTTTTTGAGTTAGTTACAAAAAGGCAACAAAAGAAGAAAATTCTACTTTTTACTCTGATCTTATTCTAACAATGAAGTGTTAATACTCATTAATTAACAGGATCTTAAGCTACTTCTGATGCACACTGATTCACACAAACATGGTTTATAGGTATAGAAAGCAGTGATTCTGAAAAGCAAAGCTAAACCTTGACAACATCCAAGTTAAAAGCAGTCTATCAATTTCAGAGAAAAAAAAAAGGTCTAGATCTACAAGAAAACCTTACATACTAAAGCGTATGGTAATATAATTGCTTTCCAAAACACGAAGGCAAGAGTAATACAGAGTTTTTCATGTTGAAAACAAACAATGGTCAGTGATGTTTGTTTAGAATGTGAAAGCCAGGTTAAGCCTCTGCTCAGTTGGCAATTTAATGGCATTGAATCATCTGAATATTAAAGCTAGCGGCATTTCCAAGTGAGTTGCTGTCTTGGGGTGAACAGGATTCATTTCAAGACTTGACATGTTTTACTTAATAGAATTTGTGTATTCTTACTCACCTGCAATGCGGCTCTTCTCCTCCTTTTATTGATTTCTCAAGATCTGCTTTATTAATCCACATGCAACCTAATCCTGCTGCTAATGGACCTTTACCACTTCTGATATATACTGCTCTCTAACAAAATCAGCTGTGTCCTTAAGGTTTCCTCTTAATGTAATATTTACTGTCTGCTAAAGCCTGCCTTCACAGAACCTCAACAATAGGGCTAGGAATTTACCTCTCTGTTGCATTCTCATGTATTTTCATTATTTTAACCGTAAATCTCTCACTATATGAGGTTTAATGAAGTTGGAATTCCTTGTATTATAGTATTATTTATCTTATTACTAAAATAATTACAGATTTCAGATGGCTTAGCTTAGGAAGCAACCTGAATCTACACTGTGAATAGCTAAGGAAACCATCTTCTAATGGAAAAGATTCAGTGTCTTCATATTGTCCACTTGCCAAATTGTCCAGAAACATCTATATGACCCCAAAATTCTTCTAGGACCTATTCAATCAAGTAGATAACATTTCAGTCTGAAGACCTTCAAAGATCTTTATCTCTTTCCATTGACTGTACCAGAAATTCAGGTCTCAGTGCAATAAGGTGAATTTCATCAAGTAAAATTGTGAGACCTCCCAGAACCAGAAGAGAATATTATTTTTTTAGCACCTGCATCATGTCTGCCAGGTTTCTGAAGATGTGTCTGCTTACCCAGGCTGTCGCAAATGTTTCTAGATACCACTACTGAGGCAACTGAGTCAGGTTCTGGATATTGTGAGTTTGAGCCGAATCCCACTCAAGATCCCACCCTAATATTTTTATGTTTCTTAAATTAGAAAAGACAGGAAATATGTCAATATTATGTCTCGAATGTTAAAACTCAAAAAGAAAATTTAACAAATGAAAATAAATTTATTGATTCATTTTCTCTACCTTGGATTTGATGCTTTAGCATTTATTATATTCTTCTTGCTAACTAATGAAAGATATGATAAATTAAGATAAGGAATCAATGAGTAGTTTTCTACCATAAAAATACAAAAAATTAAAAAATGTCTTTTAAAAAAGTAACATGGAACTAAGTATGCTTCTTGAAAGATTGGTAAGTATGTAGTTTTAGTAAATTTCTGGCAGTGTCACATGCATTTGGAAGTGATAAAGAGTTTGGAAGACCCAAAAGGCAAAACCGATAGGGTAGATGGATCAGGCTACACTGGTAATAAGATATAGAATCTCTATGTGATTACTACAGATCTGGGAATTATCAAAGGTCATAGCCAAAGGAAAGGTTATTTAATGCCCATCTTCAAAGTGAAATGGAAATTGATTAGGTAAATTGAAATGTGGACTGATCATTAGAGAAGAGCATCACTCTTCCAACTTATAGGAAGTCATACTGCATAAGGAAGTGTGGAAGTCTATTCCATAATTGTTTTATATCTTGAATCCATCAGCACAGGTGAGGACTTCCAAGGGAATTAAGAAGAAAGGTTTCCAATAATTATATCATCTAGTAAATTATTTGTTTATGCAGAACATATTGAATGCAGCCACACAGCTGCCTAACCCTTTACTCAGATCACAGTTGCATCTGATGAAGTGTCTTGTTGTTGGGATAAACATGCCTTAGCAAGAAAACTGCAGGATATCAGTGAGGGTCAAAAAGAAAAAAGTATTATGATGTAAAACAAAAAGGCATGTCTTTCTTACATTTGTGGCTGTTTCTTATTTCTCAAAATAATGTATTCCTTCTTATTTTACACATCTGAGAAATTTGGTTGCAAGCATACAAGTTTTCAAAGGCAAAATAAAAAATGCCCACTAAGAACAGAACAAAGGAAACAGTTAGTGTCTGAAGCTTTAAAACATCCACTTCTATGTTCATGGTTTTGCCCATAATTTTCTCATTCAAATTCATCAGTTTCTTTCTCACATGCAAAAGCATTATTAATGCAGGCAGATCATAATGTGGCATGCCTTCACTTTTTAACGGAATTATTTCTGAATACTGTATAGACCGTATTGTGTTAAGTCATCAGGGAAGAAAGTAAAAGCCTTGTGACAGAAAATGAGTAATGTATGCCTGTGGAGGACAAGGACTGCCTGTATACAACCAGTGTATAGAAAAGATGTATTAGAGGATCCTCATAATAATAAATAAAATAAACTAAAAATAATAATAATAAAAAAATTAAACATTGGACCAATCTGAAATCCTTATAACAAAAATACTCAGGTCCATTGCTCTATTAATGTTATCTTAAAGGCCACTCTGTTGCTCTAAACCAGGCTGCAAAGGACTATGTAGCTCTACGCTACAGGTCTTTATCTAGTCAAAGCAGGTTCATTCTGTACCAGCATTCAGGACACCATGCTCACAAACCCAAACCCAACATCACCAAATCATGTCTTTTCTTCATTACAAGTACAGCTGGAATTCACAAGTTAGGTCTACAAAGAAAATCTTGTTTGAGCCCTGTCATTACTTACTGGTATGTTACTGAAACTTCTGAGGCAAAGACTGTATCTCTGGGTTAAAAACCCCAGGATGTTACCCATTACCTCCAACTGGCTGTTACTCATACCCTCTGACTGTACCTAACAACTAATATAAGGATTAATATAATAACAGTTACTTTCATCCCCGACTTTCTTTAATGTCTCACTTTATCCTTCTTTCACCAATTACTTGGCATCTAGCTATCTACTTATGCGTGTACTCCCTAGCAGGATTATATCCTGGTTTGTGTTATTCAAGAATTGGCCAATGACCACAGGCCATGATAGTGAAAAAGTGCGGAGCATATTATACCTGAGATGTTTATGGAAATAAATATATTCAGTAATTCAATAATCTATGGGAAAGAAGGACTTTCTGAGAACTGTTGTCAGTTAACAGAGAGTTTGTGGGTCAGGGTTAAAGGGAGAACAGCTATGGGGGACATTACTGTGCTGATCTGTTATAGACAACTTCCTTCTGCAAGTAATAGAGTAGCTAAAAAGGAGGGGTGCCATGCTTGACCTCGTGCTCACCAACAGGGCAGGGGCTTGTTGCAAATGTGATGCTCCAGGGCAGCCTTGGCTGTAGCGATCATGAGATGGTCAAGTTTGAGATGCTCAGGACAGTGAGAAAAGCATGCAGCCAGCTCACTGGCCTGGACTTCAAGAGAGCAAACTTCGGCCTCTACAGGAACCTGCTTAGTAAGGTTCCATGGGATGTAGCCCTAGAGGGCAGGGTGGCCCAAGACTGCTGGTCAATATTCAAGGATCATTTGCTCCAAGCTCAGGAGTGTTGTGTCCCAACGAGAAGGAAGTGCAGCAGAAGGGCCAGGAGACCTCATTGGATGGATAAGGGCCTGCTGAGGAAACTGAGAGGGGAAAAAAGAGGCTTATAAAAGGTGGAAGCAAGGACAGGCAGCCTGGGAAGAATACAGGGATGTTGTCTGGCAAGCTAGGGACCAGGTTAGAAAAGCTAAGGCCCAGTTAGAATTAAACTTGGCTAGCGATATGAAAGATAACAGGAAGGGATTCTATAGGTACATTGCAAATAAAAGACAGACTAGGGACAATGTGGGCCCTCTTCAGAAGCTATTGGGAGAACTGGCCACCCTGGATTTGGAGAAGGCTGAGGTTCTTAATGACTTCTTTGCCTCAGTCTTCACTGGCAAATGCTCTGAGCACACCACCTAAGTCTTGGAAGGCAGACGTAGGGACTCTGAGAATGAAGACCTTAAGCCCACTGTAGGAATGGTTCAGGTTCGAGATCATAGATC
>JANHGB010045487.1:0-16712 GCA_026283785.1 Coracopsis vasa | reverse complement strand
GATGAAATAGAGGAATGACGCCCAGCTTGAACTGAAATAGCTTCACATTTCTGGGCAGGGAGGGACTGAAGAAAATGAAATGGCCAAACCAGAATGAAACCAAAGCCAGAGAAGAAAAGTAGATGTGTGTGAGCATCCTTATTTTATTGGTAGTTCCCTGGTTTTGTCAGGAAGATGTGATGGGGAGGCTACACTAGAGTCAGTATAACGGCAACAGCTGAGTTTGGGTCCCACTAACAGCATGCCACGGCAGAACAGCCCAGCACCAGCTGGAAATCCCACCCTGGAATCCCTATGCCCTAGGGAGATGCTTGCTACAAACAGCAGTCAAGATATAAGCAGCTCTCCATGCACTTTCCAACCACTGAGCCACACACACAATGAGGGCTAAAAAGGTAGAGAACCACCAGCCAAATGATGAAAGAATCAATTATCCAACCCTCTGTTGTGTTTCTGAGCAGAAGCAGTATGAAGGCATCTTTAGGAAGAGCACGGTGAGCATCGATGCCACTGCCCTTAGAGGCAACTACTGCTTAAGTGCCAGATCTTCCTTCCAGAACATCGACTTCAAGCACAGCAAATTCTCCCGACCAGTGTGTGTGCTGCTGAACCACAAAGGTATGGCCCTGCCGAGGGCAGGATGTGGTGGGACATCAAATGGCACATTGAAGGCAAAGATTTCCACCCAAATTAGCCTTTCAGCCAAAACAAATGGGCTTCCTGTGAAATCAGCTGACCAGAGCTTCTAGTGTAAAGTTCCTGCTTTCTGTAGAAACATCTGCATTAAAATAACCAAATCCTGAAATATCTTCTGATAATCCTGAAATATTGTCCTTGAGTGAGGATCACACTGAAATTTCAGGAATACTCAAATTTATCCTGAAATATATGGGAATCAAGCCTCATTTCTCGCAGTGCCAAGTAAGGCACTGGTGGGATCAACATTCCTTTGTGGCTGTGACTATCACTTAAATTTGATCTCAGACAACTTTGTTTTCCCCTTTCTGCATCTGTAGAACACGGATCTTGAGCCTAAAAATCACTGAGATTTTGGAAAGAAAAGCTGAGTATGGAGCCCGTTGTTACTATAAAATACACCAGCAGCAGGACATCATTTCTGTCTTTTTCAGCAGTGGAATGGAAGTTCCCATTTTCTGCCACGATCCCTGTGTTTGTCCTCCCCATCTTTCTGACAAGTGCCTTCATCACCTGCTTGTTGACACAAGACGTTAAGGGAAAGAAGATGCCTCAGGCTCTGGTATGGTCCAACTGGCAGGTCCCCTCCTGAGTCCAGGTCTCACTGAGTGGTAACTGGGAGTTCTGCACTTCCCAGTTTGTGTTCATTAGTCCCATTGTAAGTAAGCTTTCCTCTATCCAAAGTTTTCTGTAAAAGGCATCACTGACTCACTATCTGTGTGTCTTGTTTCTTTTCCCTGGTAGGATTTCTCTCAGTTAAAAGCTGCTGGAGCAGCCTTCCACTGTGAGCTCAGTAAAGAGGAATTCTTCAGGGACTGTCTCATCTGCACCGAGAAGCCAGTATCACAAAGGAAGACAAACAACACTTTAGCAAGAAACAACCTACCATGGGTGGCTTCTTTCCTATCATCATCATCATCATCATCATCATCATCATCACTGGAGGAAGAGGAGGAGGAAGAAGACAGCAGTACTTTCACCCCATACACTGAAATGCAGTTTCCAAACAGACATCTCAACTTACAAGCATCCAGAACAGCTCAGGGGGAAGCCAGCTTGGACTCCAAATCTAGAGGCTCCATGGACAGTGAATCTCTGCTTGACCTAAGTACCTTGGGTTTCTCTTTCTTTCCAATAAGAAGGAATGAGGCGGACACCTCAGGATCCCAAGGGAATGAGAGGGTGTCCCTTTGTCACAGTTCCTCTTTGGGAAGAATATCGCTCACTGATGTGAGATTCCCAGCTCCCAGGGAACAGGGACAGCAGGATACAGCCAGGGATGAATGCCTGGGAATGGCTCCTCTGCAAACACTGATGAAGGACACTTGTTTCAGCCTCCCAGGCGGTGAGCACTGCCTGCACAGGCTGGGTCATCATTCCCCTGGGTGGTCCCAACAACCAGCAGCTGATCTGCAGGCCCAGCTCGGGGAGATCTCCTGGCTCAGTGTGGATCCCAGCATGGAGCTGCTTGTTTCCTTCCAGACATTACAGGTGGCAGAAGATGAAGGCATTGCAAGTGGCTGTGACAGCGAGAGCTTTACAGAGGGGACACCCCCCACACCCTCGGTGCTCAGGGATGCATTTGAAACTTCAAATGTGGAGGAAAAATACGATCACAAGTTTAAATTCAAAGGCTACGAGCACACACATTACATGGGAAGGAGCTAGAGTGCCCCAGCAGCAATGCGGTAAGGCAGAAGCTGGAGAGCTCCAGGTATCCAGGCAGGGATACCCAAACGAGAGCAAGGACAGACAGAGGTGCTTTTTGTATTTATTCACCCAGAGTTTCTACTGATGTCTGGCCTATCGAGGCATATGGCTTCGGGGAGACAAAAGGGTTCTTTTTGGTGCTGGATGTTCACCATCCCCCTGTACCACTCAGCCGTGGTGAGGTGTGATGGCTCTGAACCCGCCAGCGGTGCAGCACGCAGTGACACCTCCCCAAGGTACTCTCTGTTTCAAGAGAGTGAAGTCACAGTGAGAAGCGTGCACATGTGTGTGTGTTTATTTATTTGGGGTTTATACAAATGCACTTTCCGAAGGTGGAATTCCCCTGCGGTGCGGAAGGGCTGAGAGCTGCTCGATGCAGAGGCAAGAATATTTTGGTACCTAACTCCGTGTGTGCGTGGTTTTCTGTTTGCCAGAACTACAGAGGGTGAGGGCATCTCACCTGAAAAACATTCCACTGTAAATCAGGACCCCATTATGGGCTTCCGAATGGAAGTGGAATCCCAGGAACTTCTTGGCCAGATCACTCTGAGTCACTGGAAACCCAGGACTGTGACCAGTTCTCTGAGCAACGAATCTGACCATAGAATCATAGAATAATTAGGGTTGGAAAGGACCTTAAGATCATCCAGTTCCAACCTCCTGCCATGGGCAGGGACACCTCACACTAAACCACGTCACCCAAGCCTCTGTCCAACCTGGCCTTGAACACTGCCAGGGATGGAGCATTCACAACTTCCCTGAGCAACCCATTCCAGTGCCTCACCACCCTAACAGTAAAGAACTTCTTCCTTATATCCAATCTAAAATCTGTTACTTGTTACTTAAAGCTTTATGTGTATGTGGAGTACAACCTGAAGCCAGTGTTTAGCTGACAAAGAGGAATTTATCAGAACACCCTTTTCCTCCCAATTTCAGTCCTGGTTGCACATTCAAGATTAGACCATCCCCTTTCCACCTTCAAGTGACCCTGAGCCCACCCAGGACCTCCAGTTCTTCCACCAGTCCCCCTTGGCAAGGCAGCTTTGAAGACTTCTGTCAGCATTTCTTTGGCTGTGAGGTGCATGCACCAAGCAGGGAGGGAGGAGATACTGGAAGAGAAGTTACCCAGGAAAAGGAGTGACACAAAGAGCACAGGAAGTGCCCTGAAAGCCTGACCACAGCGAAAGGGAAGGAGGAAGGAAATGGGAGGGAAAGCAGAAGTTTCACCTCCTATGGAAATAGCACTTCTACGGGTACTGAAATAATGCCCCCAATGCTGCTGCTGTAAGACATGTGCAGCCTGATGTAAGTTAAGCCAACCCTACTCTTAGAGTCTGCCCTCTAATAGGTGTACAGGAGGAGCCTTCTTCCTAGTGAGAACCTAAAGAGGCTGCAGTAAAGTGCTTGTACCAGCCCAGCCATCTGCTTCTAAGTTCATCACTGTAGGTTCTTTCTGCTGGTAGAGACAGTATTTGGTCAGGCAACAACTGAGGTGAACCCACAATGATAACAGGCCAGGAAGAAAGTAGCAATGAAGGAAGTAAAGAAGGGGAAATATGACACAGCTGCATCCTGAAGGAAGCTGCAGAGGATGTGAAGATGTGATCCCAGAGGTGGAATATGGACATGAGCCAGCCACAGCTAAATGGGGGCTTAAGGTGACTTTTTAAATGTGGAAAATCTTCAGCACACAAAGCAAACTTGGCTTCTAACAAGCTGGAAAGCTCCAGACAGCATGGGAGAGGAGAGGGGGAAATAAAAGGATTATGTGGGATCATAGAGCCATGAGATCTCGGAGAAGATGCTAAGGCAATTCTCACCTGTCCTGACCAGAAATCTCCCTCCCAAAGACAGTGCCAACTCCTTGAAGCCAGAAGTGCATTTATTCTCCAACAGGACAATAAAAGAAGCTTGTTTCCTGCAGGCATTAATGTTTCCCAGCAATTAACAAGACACTGAAACCTCTAGCAGGCCCTTTCCCAAGTGATGGGTTTGACTCTCACTCCCATCTGCTTAGGAAGGAGGTTGAAATCCCATTACAGGTATTGCATCCTCACCCCTCCCTATCTCAGGGCTGAGGACCAGCTTAGCATCTCTGTTTGGTGCTTTACACAAAAGACTGCTGAGCACATGGATGCCTGATTACAAACCAGGAGGGGATTACCCAATGCAGAAGGGTTGTGCAACTTGCCACCTTCTACCACAGCAGTCAGTGATGGGAACCAGGGGCCAAGGAAGGAAAGGGCAGCTCTCAGGGATTCATCTCCCACCCCACATGCAACAGGACAAAGTGTGACCTGCTCAAAACAACCTGGAACAGGGGCAAAGCCCTGCTGAGATCACCAGTGGTGACTGGAGGGCAGCAAGCATCCATGGCAGCGCCTACTCAAGGTCTCTGCATCTCTACCATGCGCCTCTTTGTGTGTAATCCCTGCTGGCAGCCCTCACTTTTAACCCACACATTGAATTGCTGTCCCTTGCCTGTGTGCTGCTAAACTGCCTTGAGCTGACATAAAGCCAACATGGGCAAGTACAACCTCAAACACTGCCTTGAAAGCCTTGTGACTGAGCACGGCCACCACACTGAACATGCTGTCTGGTCCCCCAAGCACCGAGCATCCCTCACCTACATTGTCTCACTTTGCACTTCCCAAGCATTTGAGCAGGGAAATGTACTTCCTTTTTTCATGGCATTGCTTCAGCAGTCAGGACACTTGGAGTCTGCTCTCAAACCCAGCCAACAGCCAGTGCATGACCTTGGTTAAGGTTATTGTACCACACCAGCCCTTCCAGCTTCTTCTGCGCTTGATGTAGATTATAAACATCCTCGTAGTGCCTGGCAGGCTTAAAGTTAATTAAACATTGCACAGCACCATCACAAAGCTCATCAGCACCAAAGACAAAGTATCATTAGATTCATTAATGAAATAATCCTCCATCGTGCACAGTGAAGGGGAAAACTGCACTCCAGAAGCACTGGGCAGAACAGCCAGCCTCAGGCCAGAGGTCTGCAGGAGCAGTGTTTTAAGGAATGCCAAGCTAGATTCCTCCCATTTTATACTGGCTAATTATCAGTAATGGTCTTCAGACAGGGAGAGCACAGGAACACGTATGAAGGGGCTGATACAGCACAGCTGCTCATCACTAGAGAACCAGGTTATCTGAGGTCTAGATGTATGGACAGAAATATAACTCTAAAAAGGGATTTGAATGCAAAGTGGCATAGGGTGATGGGGCAGACTGGAATAACACTGCAGTGCTGTGAAAGGCGGGGAGAAGTCTGCCTTTTCTGGGGTCCAAACCTGAGGACTGCATTTACTAAGGGAAGGGACTAACTAATCAACTGAGATGTTCCTGTTCTACTCCCAGAGGGGGTGTTGGTGCCCAAACCCCACCTCTATCTATAGGAGAAAGGCAGAGAGATGCTTGATGCCGATGCACACCAGTACAATGATAAAGATCCCTGAGGTAGTTGTGGTCTATTGCAATAGTGTGGTCTATTGCAATAGTGTGGTCTATTGCTCTGGCTGGATGCTCAGGACTGTGGAGACTGTGAAGGAATAAAGGATCTCCTGGTCTGTTCCACTTATTCCAGTGTGGCTGAAACTGGGGTCTTTCTAATTAATGAAAAATAAGGTCTCAAGTGCATTATGCAGCTCATTAAATATTTGAAAGCTACATGATTATTAGAGCCATTGAGTATGTCACTACAAATAACCTGGTTTCAACCTTCCCTCATTAAAGACATCTCACCTTATTCCTTGTTTTCAGTATAATACATTTCTCAGCCAGAGGAAATGCAGGGGTTTCAATGGGACAAACACCATCAGTGCGTCACTGTTGTTTTCCAGAGGGCTGTGCAGAGCTGGGTCAGAGAAGAAGAGCCAGATGCTGGCTCTCTAGTCCGCATCTTTCTTATGCTCTTTTACTGGAGCATCATTTAATCTGAGCATCAAAGGTAGACTTGGTTCAGCTTCAGTATCACACAGTCCTGGAGGCAGCTGTGTGCTGTCAGGTACATGACTGCCTGAACTCACTGAGGGCACAGGCACACATGGCCCAGTGCAGCAGCCTGGTTCCATGGTATGGGGCATTCACACCAACAGTTCCTCCTTTGTCATAAACAGGCAGACAGCAGTGGCAGAAAACCATTATTTTCAGGTAGGGAAGTGAGGCACAGAGAAAAGAAAGTACTTTTTCAAGTCAGGATAAAGATGAACGTGATCCTACAACATGGGATTGCCTGGCACTCCAAGGAGCTGGAGATGGCTGTCCAGCAGCTGTATATGAGTGGTACAGACTCTGGCTCCTGCAGTGCCTCTTGCAAGAAAGCCATTTACCTGAGCTGATACATCCTAGATGTTACATTTGCCAGGCAAGAAAGTCGCATGCACATTATCACTCCTCAGTCCCTACTTAATTGTTAAGGCTTTAATAAGGATTAGAATCATAGGATAGTTTGGATTGGAAAAGACCTTAAAGCTCATCCAGCTCCAACCCCCTGCCACAGACAGGGACACCTTCCACTAGAGCAGCTTGCTCCAAGCCCCGTCCAACCTGATAATGTGGTATGAGTCAATCATTTTCCCAACGTGTTGGCTATGAAGTGCCAACCATTGCCATCCACAATGCACCTTGGGCACCATAAACTGGCAAAAGACAAGACTGCAAGAGATTAAGTCCTTCTCTGACAAGTGTCTCCACCAGGTTAGATCAGCATCCCCTGAGGGCCTTTTTGATGTTCCCAGGTAACTTCCTATCAGAGGAACAAAGCCTTTACTACTAGGAGTCCATTTGTATCCTAGATAGATGGGTTTTATCTTAGTGACCATAAAGGCAATGTTGTGCCATCACCATGCCAGTAAAATTGTGAGGGATCTCCAGTTAGCCAGAGGACACAAGATGTGAAAGAAATAAAGCCAAGTGTGGATACCCAGCAGGTAACTAGAAGGGCAAACCTCTGCTTAAGGCATGCAGTGTAGTGTGAAGAGGGAGAATGAGAGGCTATGAATAATCCCTCTAATGAAATAGAGGAAAGAGGAATGGCCCAAATGAAAGCGTTCACCAACAGCTACCAGAGCTTACTTGGCTTTCTGCTCTCCCTGAATGTGGGCAGGCAGAACTGAGGGAGGCAGGCGACCTTCCAAGCCCTGCACTGTCACACTTGGGATGGAGTTAAAGCAAGAGAAAATAGATGGGATGGGGCAATGCTGGGAACAGAGATCAGGCTACGACAGAAGTTAGGGAGGGAGCTGTGATCTAGCAGCTTAAGTTCATCAGTACGAGAGCTGCTTGAAAGGACGTGTGTAAAAGGGAGAGAAAGCGAAACCTACTGAGAGAGGAGATGAACAGTGACAGGAGTGAGAGGCAGAGAGGGCTGTGAAGTTGAGCACTAAGAGAACTTTGAGTTTCAGTGCAGAACCCGGGGCTCACAACCCATCACTATCACACACGCCTCCTCCCCATCACCCATCTCCAGCCCAGCCTTGTGCTGGGCAAAGGCTTCAGGCAACTCCTGCTGAGGAACAAGCTGCAGTGTGGTAAAAGCAGACAGAACTGAAGATGAGAAGTTAAGGAGTTACCTTCAGGAAAGAATCGTGGCCCCAGCACTGCCAACAGCCAAGTTCCCTTCCTTTTCTGCTCTAAAGAGGTATTTTTAATGCTTTCTTAAGTGCATTTAAGAACTTTCTTTAGTGCATTTAAGAATTCAAGAAAGTTCTTTACATGGTAAAGCCTGTTCAAACACCACTTTTCCCACATTCATCTGCCCAACCCTGTCCAAACTGAGGCACTTTTACACATAAAAGGTATGTTCTTTATGATCAGTGCTACCAGCAACAAAGATGTTCTATCGTATCTCACACTGGAAAAGGCACTGACCCACTCAGTGTCTTCTCTCCACTGGCATTTGGTAGCTCCCACAATGGTTCCTGCTCCACCTACAAGAGCATTGCTGTCAGCTTTTCACTCTCCATCCCTCTTGGTGTATATAGAGCCTGGAATTAAAGCACTGCCCTCTTCCTCTGTCACCGCCATCATGGTCTATACCTTTCCTCAAAGGCATGCCATCAGTCAGTCCACATTTCCCTGGTGCCCAGCTCTATCTCCATCCCCTCTGCAGCACTCAAGGCTGCCCCATAAGGTGGAGGCTCTCTGGCTGCACAGTGTCCAACCTAGACATGACAACATGGGAAGGGCACCGCAATGCCTGAGCTCTGCAACCCCAAAAGCACTTTATGGACCCACAGAACTTTTTCAAGCTCTCCTCTAAAAAGCCTCTCCATAAGCGAGTATAAGGTTAGGAAAAGCTTCCAGTGAGACTCAAACCTACCAAGAGAGATTCAGAGAGGCAGCATTTAGGGATGAGTGGAACAGTCAGAGCAGGATCAGCCACAAGGAGTAGGGCAGCTGGAGCAGGCTGCATAATGAAGAGCTTTGGAAAGCTTCTGAGCTATCCTGAATCCACCTCTGAGCCGCAGTGACTGCACAATCTCATTTCCCTCCAGTTCTGGCCACTCAGTTCCTCTCTCTTTTCAGCTATTCCTCTTTCTGTACATGTTTGGGGTACACTTACTCATCCTTGCTTTGTTTCTCCACAAGAGCAGAGAGAGGCAGCATTCCAGTTACGTTTCCATTTCATTTATTCCTTCATTTCATGAGCTCCCTGCACACTGATCAGTCCAACAGCACATCTCTGATTGTCCTTCAGAGGACACTTTACACACACATCTACATCACGTCATTCTGGCCTGCTGAGTCACTTGCACTGGTGTCAAGCTGCCATTGTGCAACACTCAGCTGAACTTAGCTCTATTTCCCATCCTGTGCCTCTGTCCATAAACCCCAGGCTGCCACTCTCCACCCATCAGCAACCACTGAGACCCTGATTCATGTCTCAACAGAATCCCCCAAACAAATGAGACAAGGCTTAACAAACCTTCCACATGAAGCATCCCTGACAAGCACCACGATGCTGCCTGTGAAAGAAACAAGCTTCATTTCCTACCAGCCCTTCCTAAAGGCTTTAGATTCTGGCCTGAGAGTCAGTGATAGATCAGTAATAGATCAGGGGGTCTCTTAAAGAGGTCTGAAAACGTAGGGTTTTGAGTTTATAGACCCTTCCTTCTCCCTTCCTGACCACTTCAGTACCATGAGTTGCACCACCTCATAGCACCTAAAGGGATTTAGGTGGAAACAGATGCAGAGCTAATGCCAAAGTTATGTCGAGCTGTTCAGGACCTTGAACTCATTGCCTCAGGTAAGCCTCATTCATTCCTCCAGACAGAGACAGGCAATGAACAGCACTGTGGGATGTCCAGAAGATGCTCTGGAAGTGAGCATCAGCACCAGGGAATCTCTGTTGCAGCTTAAGCCTGGTCCAGGCCAACTGATGCTGCTACTGTTTTATTTGCCCTGCCCTCTAATCACTGCCGGGCAGAATATAATGCTGCAAGTCCCCAAGTATCCACATTACTGGTGAGCTGTCTCTTGCTCAGGTTTTACCCTGGGAGGGTGATTGCTTCTTCTCTCCACAGTAATGAATTGTGCCTCACCATTACCCCAGACCACAGCAGTGACGAGGCGAGAAAAGGGAAGAAGAAGAGGTAACTTACTCAGTGTGAGTGTCCTGTGAGCTCATCACACAGGCTCTGCCCTCACAGACCTGCAGAAGGCAATGGAGCAGCTGACACAGGCAGCAGCCACAGCACTACAGCGAGGAGCATCCCACTGTGCAGCCCAAAGGACCTTCCCCCCCCTCACAGCATCTCCCCAGCCTCTGCAGCCACCAGACCTGCGGATGAGCAGAGCCTGCTCCAGAGTCTGGAGCCTCCAAGTGGCTGTATTTGAGTTAGCCCCTTGCTAGACAAAATCAAACGGGGCCTTCTGCTGCTGAGCCATGGTAAATGCAGCATCCTCTCCCCCAAAGCTAAGGACACGCTTGCAAGCTCAAGCCTGACTGTGCTCCAGCAATCACACAGTCAATGATACGGTGACAGTGCAGAGAGGGGAGAGCACTGACCGTGAGCAAGTCAAGCCCTTGATCCCTTGACATGCTGCCCATGGGGCTGGTCCCTGGCACCCACAGCCCTCCTGGCTGTGCCCACTGCCTGCATTGATGGTGTGGGCTCCCTCGCTCCTTCCTTTTCATAGCCATCAGCTGGCTGCTCCTTGGGTGTCACAGGGGACCATGAGGGCCATCAAACAGCCTCTCTTGTACTGTGATCCATTATCCCACACAGACAGTAAGATGCAGATGCAACACACACTGTGGTTGCTGTGTACAAAGCCCAGAGGGCAAAAGCCTTTGCTGTCCTCACAGCAATAAGAAGAGATGTACATGCAAAGGAAGCCTTCCAGTCCTGACCAGGCTGAAATGAAGAGGTTCATGCCAGAGAAAAGCTTAGCAGTTCTGTAACATGGACTGTAACAGCTTGTCTGAGCAGCTCTTCACCTTGATCAAGCTTTGGGGTCTCTTCAGTGAGGGCACAAGTGGCAAGGAGGGACCCATCCTGTACAGCCCCAGCTCAGCAAGGCCCTAGGGCAGAGTGACACAGTGGGGAGAGCAGGGCTCAGCATACACTGAGGTTTTCTTACCTATACAGAGCCAGACCATCAGCTCTTCCCCCTGGAAGACGGCAAAGAAGAGTCTCCTCAGTATAGATCCAGCATTCCTAGTGTCTCCATGCACATCTTGCAAAGCAGTGGAGACACATCTGCAGAGACAGACACCCCACAAGCCTAGACTTCCTGATGCCATGCCTCCATCCCTAGAGCACTGGTCTCCTCTGTACACAGAGGAGAGGCTGCACTATATCAAGCCCTTCTCCCACTGTTTTGCTGTGTGTTCTGGCTGATCAAGGCAGCAGATAAACACCCAAACCCCCTGCCAGCATAGGAGGGTCCCACTCATACCCTCATCCCTCGGAAGCAGGCTCTGAACCAGAAACAGTGATGAGGGTCAGTGCAGCTCATCCCATCCCCTGCACAGGACCCACAGTCACAGCCAGCATATGCAGGAAGCACTGGAGCCACCTCACTGCCCTCCCAGGGATGTTTCCTTCTCACAAGCCCATATTTGTTCCTCCAACAAGAGAAAAGAGCCCACAAGCTGCTGTTTTGACTGCCAAACAATGAAGTCCTGTGTTCACTCCTTGTAAGCCACAGAGCTTGGAGTGTTGAGGTGTCAGAATTTGACTGACAGACTTAATTATATGGGGACAGCATCACGATTACTGGTTCAGGCTGGTGAAGAACAGGGATAATGCACTCCTCTCTTGGAGGGATGGTGAAGAAAGTGAGAGCTCAGCTTACCCATCTGATGGCGATCATCTCATTATCCTCTATGGGCTCAATGCAAATCCCAGCTTAGCAGGGGAATGATCCCAATCCACTTTCTTCTCCATATACCCTGGCCTGAAAGAAAGACCTTTGAAGGCTGATTAAGCCATCCCAATAGATCCTTCTGCTCATTGCCACCCAGCTCAAGCACCAATGCCCTCTGAAACCCAGGGCTGGCTGTTGCTGCTCTCCTTGGTAGTTTTCCTTGCAGACAAGCCTTGCAGGCTCACACTGCACTCCCACTCCTAAATGGAATCTCCCTTTCTCCTGCTCTGTTGAGCTTTGCACTCCAAACTCGATGCAATGCTTTCAGTCTCTAGATCAAGGGAGAATATCTCCAGGTCTGAGCAGCAATTTGGTACTTGTAACTTCCCATCCCTCTCACCTCTCCCTGGAGTTAATATCAGGCTGGCACATTTAGGTGTTCCTTGCTGCTTGCTGCTGCTATGCTTTCCCTGCGGGCCGGCTAAAGCCAAGGGAGGGAGAGGAGGTATAAGGGTTCCCATAATCAAACAAGTGACAAACAGGAGATGAGCCTTTTGGTCTTAAATGAAAGGGCAGAGCCAAGGTAGGTAGAAGATGTTGTTTCCTTATCCTCAAGATATGAACATCCAAACTCAAGCCATTCCATCTGTTCCTGCGCACAGACTGGAGCAGGAGATGTAGGAAGACAAGCAGTTTGTGGAAGGGGCTCTTGCTGCGTAACAGAAATGCAACTGGGTTTTACCAGCACCTCCCTCCTTCACTGAGCAAAACAGTCCCAAAAGCCTGCATGATCAGGGGCTGGAGCAGCTTCTGTATGAAGACAGGCTGAGAACATTGGGGCTGTTCAGGCTGGAGAAGAGAAGCTGCGTGGAGACCTCAGAGCATCTTCCAGTGTCTAAAGGGGGCTACAAGGATGCTGGAGAGGGACTCTTCATCAGGGCCTATAGTGATAGGACAGGGGGTGATGGGTTCAGACTGAAACAGGGGAAGTTCAGGTTAGATAAAAGGAAGAAGTTCTGCCCTGTGAGTGTGGTGAGGTGCTGGAATGGGTTGCCCAAAGAAGTGATAAATACTCCATCCGTATCAGTGTTCAAGGCCAGGCTGAGCAGAGCCTTGGGTGACATGGTCTAGTGTGAGGCATCCCTGCCCATGGAATTGAATAACCTTAAGGTCCTTTCCAACCCAAACTGTTCTATGATTCTATGCACAGATACAAGATCCATCCTGGCTGCCCAAGGGTTTCATTTGCCCATTGCTGCTTCTCCCAAACCTTTTAGGATTCTTTTTGCAGAGCCTTTTTCTTTTTACTGTGTGTTTTTTCGTCCTCCTCCCTTCCATTTTAATTAAAGTATTTGTCTCCACAGCAGGAAATGTAAACTGTGCAGCAGGCAAACTTGATGGATATTTTAGAAGAGGAAAAATTATTTAGCAAAGCTATTATCTTTCGCCAGGCACAGAAGCGATCACAAGCCCTGCTCCAAGAAGCCAGGGAAATCAAAGGAAAAAGGGAAAAAGGGGATGCTATTCCTTAAAAAATACAGAATAAAGTGATGAGCGAGTTAATTCTGTGCCTAGAAATGAAAAATCAGGGATTTGGCAAGGAATAAAACATTCTTCTTAGCAAAATGCAGGAGCTTTTCCCTATGAAACTCCAAGAGCTGAGGAGTGGCGGAACTCTTTAGCTACTCTGGTGCTCAGTACTGGGCTGCCTGCTAAACACCAGTAAAAACCTTGTTTTGTCCATGTTTAACTGGAAGCAGGGTGATGCTGAGGATTATGTGTGCAGAATATACCCTGGGTTTGGAAATTAGCCCTTAGTGCCTGTGCCACACACTGTTTTGGCTGCAACCTGAAGGGGAAGGGACCAGTTTACCGCTGTGTGCCTCAGTTTCCCCACTTACAAAATGAAGATTATCAAAGCTCAGGCTCCAAACCTGGAATCATTGGCATCAAGTAACTATGAGTCCTGCACAAAAATACCTAAAGGGATGAGGCACTCTCCGTTCTTCACAGAGCAATCGATTAGTTGAGCTCTGCTGTGATTTCTGTCCATCAGAGACTGCAAACTGGAAAGAAAATGGCCTAGAAAAGGAGAGCTCCTTCTTGCCGAGCCTCTTTCCCTCTTCCCACGCCGATCCCAGCCTCTGCTTCCCTTGCTCCAGAAAAAACTCCAACCAGTAAATTAAAAACCAGCTTCTCTAAATATTGTTTCTCCTGCATCAGCCCAGCAGGAGAGGCAGAAATCAAATTATAAGCACTGAAATCAGCATCAGCGCCTGGTGCCAGGGGGGTGGGTGGAGACACTGGAACATTTTGCTTTGGGTTTAAAAAAGAAAGAAAGAAATGAAATCTATCTTTATTAACATGAACAAGTGCAAGAGAAGGAGCAGAAAGAAAATCAATCCATCAGCTGCATTTACAACTGGGAGATAGCAAGGAAAGAGTCTCCACACAGAGAGATGGATGGGAGCTGCAGAAACCAGACCCCCTCTGTCCTCCTCCTCTCTTGGAAACGTGGGGGTTTATCCCCTCCTCTCCCAGTTCTTTGCTTTTTCTCCTGGATATACATCTTGTTCCTTATGGAAAAGTCCGAGAGAGAACTTCTTCCTACACGGACAATAGGAGGAGGAAAAGCAAAGCCATCCATCCTGCGTCCAGATGATTCAAGACAACTTCTCTGAAGGAGATGGGGCTTTTTTCTATACCCACAGGATCTGACACTAATTTGGGCAGCACTTGCTGGGTTTCTATCTCTTCAGTTCTTTGTAGATAAGAACAGATAAATACCAGGATTGTCACATCCAGATATTTTTACAGCTTCTCTCCTGCAGGGATTATTTCAGGAAAAAGCATATGCTCTATGGAAATGCTGCTGCAGCTTTTCTGTTCATCTCCACAGCTCTCCCTGGGTTTTGGCTAGAGGATCAATAACTTCAGGAACCAGCAAACTAGCACATTTCCTTGCTCTCTTCCAAAACCCAGCAGGATATTCTCATGCAGGACCTGCACCAAGGCTTGATTCTGCCCAGTGTGTATCTGAAGACCATCTCTCTGCCTGTGGGAGCTCAGGAGGTGAAGCCAGACAATGTGGCAGCAAGAGGGGAATGCTTTCAGGCATGCCAAGACCAGGGATGTACAGCTGTGAAGAGCCAGGGCACAAAGCATCCACTGTTCACTATGGAAGATGCCAGCTCAGGAGCACACACAGGCCCACATTGCAGCGCTTGTGTCTCCTGTGTCCCAAGGATGATGCTCGCGACCCAAGGGTGATGCTGCAGCAGCTCGGACTAAAGGCTTTGCCCTAGCTGGGGACAGCAGGGCATTGGGCATCGCCATCCAATCCTTCCTCCACACTTTGTCCCTGGAAAGCCACCGCAGCAGCTTCGCTTGAACGGAGGGGTTAAAAACCCAGGCGAGTTGCAGAGGATGCTGAGGCCGTTTTGCGCTCCTGCAGTGCCATCATGTGCTGTAGGTACGCACTGCAGAGACACTCCTGGCTGACGAGGACCACAGGAACAGGCGAACAAACCCTCAGTGTCCCTGGGTGTCCCTGGAGGTGACAAGTCCCAGCTTCCAGCACTGAGCATCAAGGAGTGAGAATACCACTAAGAGGTGGTCACAGAGCAGCCCCGTGCGGTGATGCTCTCTGCGTGACCCGATGTGTCAGCAATCTTGATATCCTTTAGCACAGGACTGAAAACAGCCCCATATCCTACTGTTGGAGGCTGTGGAGATCTCAGAGGGGAATAGCAAAATATCCCCCAGCAAAGGAGCCATGGAATGGAAAAACTGGGATTTTACCCTCTATTTTGCCTGGAATAACCCTGATCCTGGAGATCTCCCAGCAGGCCCCTCTTGCTGCTTAATAACCCCTGCTCCAGTCATGGCATGTGCTCTGCTCCTGTCAGTGGGTGCTGTGCCACACTGTTAAGTAAACCCATGAAAGAAAGCACTCATTAATAACACCAGCAAACGGCATTAGGATGCCTCAACAGCACCTATGGTGACAGCAGCAAAGTGCCTCATTGATGGCCTCAGCGACCAGCAGGCACAGGGGGACCTGGGAAGGGGACATGCAGCAGCAGAGCTGCGATCAAAGGAGCCCTGCACCCTGCACAGCATGAGGAGAGCACATGGGTTGGTGTCACTACATTCCCTTTGCTTGCTGCTGACCAGCTCCCTGCTGGGAAAAAGCACCTTGGGATGCTGCAGCCGTGTCCCTTGGGAGCCAGACCTGTTTGCATCTCCTCTGCAGTCAGCATGGCTTCTGTCCCTCCCCAGGGCTATCACTGTCATTGAACAGCCTGTTGCCTCTTCCCATCCAAATGAACCCCCACTTCAGTCCTCATGCTTTCTCCCATTGCTCCTACACCAGCTTTCCAACCCAAAGCTTTGGCAACTCATCCTGCCCTCTGCAGCTCCATCCTTTCTTCCCCCTTAGCCTCAGACATCAGCAAGACACACAAGCAAGCCCTGGAGCTTAACCAAGCCCTAGCTTATTTTGCAAGGAAAAAAATGAGCTATTGCTTGGGAAAAATGGGTGTTTGCAAGGGGAAAATGAGCTAATTTAAGAAAATACTATGTATTGAGGCAGAAGCTCTGCAGGGCAGGTAGAAGAGGATGGATCCACATGCACTGGCAGGCTCAGAAAGAGATGATGGCTCTCACAGCCCTGGGGTATGCATACACTCTCCTGCATCTCCCCAGATTGTGGTCTAGCCTGACACAAGGAAAGAGAAAGATGTGAGGGTCAGGAGGCCACAGCTTCCCCCTTGTGTCCCCTGTTCTGGAGCTGCATCCCAAAGCTCAACCCTCCCCAGTTACCTGCCCACACTATGTCCTGAGGCAAAGAGCATCCCAGCCAGCACCAAGCCCCTGAGAGGACAAGCAAGGAAGAAATGGCTGGAGAGGAATGAATGGAAAAGCCTTTCAGGGCTTGTTCTGCTTGTGCCTTGCAAAGGAGGCTGCAGCCGGGTCCAGCC
>JANHGB010045483.1:0-20521 GCA_026283785.1 Coracopsis vasa | reverse complement strand
CGCCGCTGTCCCCGTCCCGCTCGTCCCCGCCGGCCGGAGCAGCGCAGGCCGGGCGGGCCCGTGTCCGTACCGCGGCACACGGAGTCCATCGCTTAGGGCAGGCAGGGATGCGGGGTCCGCAGAGTGCGGGAGGCAGGCAGGGAGAGAGGAGGAGAAGAGGACCGGGGGGCTGGGGTGGAAAGAGGCAGGAGCCGAGTGGGGAAACAAGGGTGGACGTAGCGCCTGAGGAGGAGAGGAGGGACTTCTGAGGAGGGCGAAATGGAACGGGACACAACACAGACACAAGAATCCATCCCTGGTGCTGGGCTGTCCTGGGGGAATGGGAGGAGCGGGCTCCCTTCGGAGAACCATAAACTCTGGAATGAGGGTGTGAGCTCCTTCTCCTCGCTCCCCCCATCATTCCAGATGCATGATGACACCACATCCCACCATCTCGCTGGCTTTTTTTTTTTTCCTTCCCCAAATTGTATTTTGAAGACAACCAAAAGCAGAACGTGTTCTGGGTGTGGCTGCATGTGATTTACCCAATAGCCAGAGTGGGGGGAACCGCCGAAGGGGAAAGACAGAGCTGCTGCTGCAGGGAGTGGAAACCGAGGGCTGCAGTAAGTGATGGGGACCCTATCTATTCTCTCAGTGCTCCTCAGGATAACCTAAAAGTAGAAGAGAGCAGAGGGGAATAACAAGGGTAAACTTTTCTTTGCATGCTGGGTGTGTGTGGAGGGGGGCTTAGCCACATGGATGAGAAAAGAGATGGAGAATGAAGAAAGATGGATAGAAAAAGAAAGCAGATGTGAGTTATGCATTCAGTCTAAAACGTTTCAGAAACACCTGGAAAACTGGCCAGATAAGGAGGTTGGTGGGTAGGAGGGTGGCTAGGAAGGCCAACTGGTGAGGGAAATGGAGGCAGCAACTGAAGAGTTTCTGTGCTATAGGGGAGGTTATCCCAGTTCCAGCCTTTGCTGTCCCCTGACTCCTCTTTCCTCCACTCCACAGTGATGAAGACCTCTGGAGCCTATATACTGTTGTGTTTCTTAGCACTCTCCTTGTTCTCAGCTGGTGAGTCCTTGTGCTGGCAGTGGATTTCTCCTCCACCCTGGCCCCACAGAGTTTCTTACACAGGCTGATGTGCAGTGACCTAAGGAGAAAGACATGTAGATGGACAGTGAAAGGAGAAGGACCAAAACAGGAAAGGCAAAGTAGATACAGGGATTGTAAAGAAAAAATTAGGAACTAGGCACAGGTTCCCATATGTGTCCACTCTCCAGTAAGTACTGGGTGTTGCAAGAAGCAGTGGTCCACAGCTTCCACTGGCAGGATGTTTGGGTAAGCAAAACAGCCAGGTTGGTTTGAGAAAGAAGGGTAGCTGTGCTTTGTGCTGACTGTAGACTGCTGTTCTGCCTGGCTTGGCATGACCTGCAGAACATCTCCCTGTGCTCCACAAAATCTGTTCTGTCATCATTGTGAAGCATTTGCTGTCCCAAGTGGTTCTTGCAAGAATGGCCCTATTCCAGGCCACTCAGCTGCCAGGAGCTTTTGTAGGTGTTTTATATAGCAGTTGTGAGAAACCTGACCTCCATAGTTGAAAACATCTCTCTGCTTTCATTGTTGTGGTTCTGGTCTGATGCTCCACGTCTTTGTTTACTTGGAGTTACTTAGACATTATAGTCTGAAGACTCAGGACAGACAGCAGAAGATTAATTGCAGTGAATGGAAAAAGCCTAGCACAGGAAAGACTCTGAGACTGTATGTGGGAGACAGATGACTGCACCTATCACAATCAAATCAGGATGTTCCAATCTACTCTCCTTGGTCCTTCCCTCATGCTGAAGCCTGATTCTGCTCCCAATAGCAGCACTTTTTCCTGTAAAGGTGCACAGTCGAGAATGTCATGTTTGTGACTGAAGCAGGGAGATGAGGCATCCAAGAAATGAGCTTGTAGGTGACCTACAAAGTTAGAGGAAGAAAAAAAAGGCTGTGGCTTTTATGATGCATTGCTGAGAGGAGTATTTCTTACTTTTGTGTGTTTTGTTTTATCATTTTTGGGTTTGTTTGGTTTTGTTTTGTGTTTTTTTTTTCCTTTGGTGGTTGTTTTTCAGTTGTTGGATTATTATTTTTTTTTAACTTGGAAAATAACAGGAATCAGCAGCTAGTCTCCCATTGTCTCTTTTGGGTTTGGGTAAGCTACTGCGCAGTGAATCAGGATAGCAGTTTTGGACCTCAAGGATGAATTTACTGCAACTTGGACAGTAAAGTCCAGTTGTTTATAAAGCATATGAATTGTGTACCAAAGTAAATTTAAGTTCAAGTGATTGAAAATCGGATAAGAAAGTCACTTCTTTTGTCTCCTCTTGTATGCAGAGGTTTCACTTCACTCCTGTCCTGTTGTTTTAGAATTGGACCAGTTTTTTGGTTCTGTTAGGGAGGGGAGAAAAAAAGAAAAGCTAGTAACAGCTGAATTTTCAATGTCAGAAGGGTTGGGGAGCCTCCCTGCTTCTTCTGTATGACTCCTCTTTCAAATCTGGCACCGCTGGCCTCTGCAGTGTTTTCACAATCTGTGTCCTTCGTTTTGCATCAGAAACAAGTGAGAAAGTGTTCAATATAATTTTTTTCTCCTCTGCTTGTTACCATTAAGAGATTAGCCAGAACAGGGAACATTTTGGACTGCACTACGTTGTGTACTTAAGTCATTATGCATGTCTGGCTCTCTCTGGGTCCTTTGCCAGCAGCTGAGCCCTCTCTGGCAGCTGGGTGGGGAAGGGAATAGCAGGGTCCAGCGACTCCTGTAATGCTGCAGAGCAGGATTATATAGGGTCCCAAGAGTCCCTCTTCAGCCTGCAAGTAACTGCTCTTGGAATGAGGAAGAACTAAGACTAAAGCTTCAGACCCAATAGTTTTTACCCATGAGTGCTTCCATTAAGAACAGAAGGCTAAAGGCTGAGTTCATAAGACAGAGTGTACTGGTTTTGGACTGTTGCTGCACACATCCCTGCAGTGCCCCAGTTCACTGGCTTTTTCCTGCCAACTCCTTCGTTCATCCCACCCCAGTTATGCAGACATTTCCCTCCTGTGTGGCTAGCAGGAAATATTTTCCTATTCCTGGCTGCTGTAGGAAGCAGCTCTCTCACCCTTTATATTTGGACAAATGAACAGTTTAGCTCAATTTCAATTTCTTCTCTTCCCACACAGCATGCACAGACAGGCCTTCATCATTCGCACTCTCCAGCACACCCAGGTGCTGAGAGGAGAAAGGTTATCTGCTCTGTGCAGCATGATGGATGGGTAATTATTTGCCTAAGGAGCTGCAAGGCCTGCAGTCTGTTTCTTACAGTGCCGATAACTCAGTCTGTGACCCCAAGAAAATATGACCCCATGACTCTTCTATAAAATGGGGATAGGGATTTTGACCGACCTCCACAGCAGAGGGACAATGTGCAGTTTGTTTTGCAAGTGCATCAAATGGGGTTTCAGAAATACAAAGTCTGGTAGCAGATCTGGAGGTATTTACTATCTTGTCCCTGTGCCTAGCATTTGACCCTGGTGGAAGCAGCGGGGACAGGATCAGGGCCTTCTGTATCCACAGTCTCTTAACTGCAAACCCAGCCAGCAGTGGAGGCTGAAGCAGAGACATCATTTCTCCCTTCAGCAGAGGGCAGTGGTGTCTCCTGGACAGATAAGCATCTCATAAACATTTCACAAGGGCTGCAGACTGTGGAAATCTCTCTGTGTGTCCTTTCTTCACTCCCCTCTCTTCTGCTCTTGCAGACTGGTTTCCATGGGTGGTCAATGGGCAAGAACTGGAAAGTGCAACTGGTAAGTATTACAGGCATGTTATGTGCTAAAGACTGCTTGTGTGACCCAGATGTTCTGTGGAGTTACAGCCTGTTTAATTGCAAGTGCTGTTCTTTTTTATCTTGCTTCTGACATTTGTGAGCTTGCCTTTCAATGGAGATTAAACAAGCCCTCCAAGACAACCTGCTAAGTGGTGTGTGTTCTTTACAAGTAATTCACTAGTGTTGGAGTCCTGAACACTTAGCACATGCAGTTATGTTCACAGTCAAGGGTTGTGGGAGATCCACAAGAACTGATTACTCTTCAGCCACGAGATGCTTGGCAAAATCCCAAGGGTGCACAAGTGGCATGGTGCTTTAGCAGTGAGGCCGCTGAGAAAGGATGTTGGCTGGTCTTCAAGCTGATTGTGTTGCTGGGGATAAATTGCTTTGTCCTTCTGGACCTGTTTCCGTTTCTGTGACATGATAAGATAAAATGATAAAAAGATAGAAATGTATGTTTGCATCATGCTTCAGCACCCAGAAAAACCACAAGAACTTCCATTTTTCACAAACTGAAGCCCCTGGCTAAGCCACCAGACATCTCCCAGCTATGATCCTGCCATATGTAATACCCAGGGCTTTCTGGCAGAGTCCAAAAGGTGTCTACCAAGCTTTCCTTTCGTTCACACTTCATCACACCATCACGTCTACCCCAGCTTTGCCATCAGTTGCCTTTCAAAGAAACTCATCTGCTGATGAATTTCTGCAGTCAAGGCTGGGTTCTGAAGTTGTCTCCCTCCTTTTCTGTAATGGGTGCCTCAGCTGTCTGTCCAGCTGCTGCAGGAGCCATCAGAGCATCCGTTTCAGATGGCTGTCTTTCCCATCGAGATGCTCTGAATATGAACCGAGAGTTCAGTAATGGTTGATGCAGCATTTGCACTAAGAAATCCAGTCCCAGGCCTCTCATGGAAAAGGGGAATGGGTACAGGTGGGATGGGGGTACTTTATTTATGTATTTCCAGGATTGGATCCTGCTGTCTCATGAGCCTACCATGGAGGCTAAGGTAATTCATGCTAGCTATGGCTAGCTATGTAAGGGACCACAAAGTAAAGACAAGCTCTCTCAAGGATATTCTCTTTTCCAGGTGAACTTAGCACCGACTCTCTTATCAGCACCCCTGGTAAGCTCCTATCTCTTGGCAACTTCAGGCTTCTTTTTCATCTTTACTTCTGTCTGCACAGACCCAGAAATTGCTCATTATGCCTCTTCCCCACTTCTGACATCTAGCAATGTTCTTTCAGCATTTTATGGCTGTCTGGGAGTCCTTTCTATGCTCCATTCAGGGAGATGAGTTCAGGGGGCTTAATGGCCTGTTCTGCAAGGAAATGCCAGTCTCACCTGGTGTACTAGGGCTCTCTGAAGCCCTTTGCACTGCAGGAAACCATGAAACCTAAAGGTGACACAGTCTGAGCTTCCAGAGAAGGCTGCAGAAAGGAAGAGACTAAATGATGAGAGAGGGAAATTGGTCAGGTTCACCAGTTAACTGGGCAGCACTGGGATGCAGGTTATGTCTGTTGACAACTAGCAGCCATGCTTGAGTGCTCAGGAGACAGAGGTGGCAAAATAACCCGAAAGACAGTAAGTAATAAAGCAAACTCTGAGCAGTGGTGGGATGGAGAGATTGCAATATTGTTCTTTTAGTACTGTTTTCCCTGCTGTGCCTGTGGCTATGTCCCTGAGGGCAGCAAAATGTATGCGAAAGGTAGGGTAAATAGAGGACACTTGGAAGATGAGCACTTACAGCATGCAAAGTCCCTCCTTAAAGAGCTGAGCCTTGCTGTGGAGACAGACCCAGGGGAAGGACATGGGAGTGTGGGCATTTACAAGCTGGACTGATCCTGCCAGACTCAATGGAGGAGAGGGCCAGAGGCTTAAGAAAGAGCCTCCTCACTTCTTTCAGATGAGTCCTGTTTCAAATCCAACGCTGCTGGCCTCAGCGAGGGTTTGTCTCTCTGCTGGGACAGTCTCTCAAACAGCCCCCACCTCAAAGGGCAAGGAGGGGGAGAACATGTCTAGTTGGTGAAAAAGGCTAAATGTGCAGAGTTTACAGCAGAGTTTGACTTCACAACACTTACTGTGGAGGGATCAAGAAGAAGATCTTTACAATGGATGTGCCATGAGACCCATCTGTGCTCTGCAGTGTCCCATCAGCTCTAGGACACACCGCAGGAAACACTCTAGGACACTGCAGGAAAGCCTGCAGTTACTCTGACAAATCAAATGATGACAACATCACGACTAGCGTTGTCTGTGAACCAGGTGTGTGATCCAACTGGTCAGGAGTGGTGAGCCACTGGCAGAGCTGTGGGAGGGGGAAAGAGTCTGAAATGAGGATCTTTCAGAACATCTTCTCTTTTTCCAGCTGCAGCTGTCACACCACCTGTGCTTCTTAGTCCTGGTGAGTTTATTCTCATTTCAGACCCAAATGTTGTGGACCCTCCTTGCCCAGTCCCTTGCACACCCAGAATCCTGCTTTCCTGACTGCCCTAAACATAGCCCTAACACCCAAAAACCTCGTTCTCTCTACGCACATGTGCTTTGTCTGTGCTTCTGGCTGACACTATGGCACATGAACAGGAGTAGAAGTTCTCTGTAAAATTGTCAATGAAAGCTTGCGCTGGCAGTCAGTTCTCCGGCTTACCCAGTTTGTCACTGGGTAAATAATAAAATGTACTGGTTTGCTGTTGTACAGGTGGGTTGCTTTATCATAGCAGAGCAACTTCCTTTTGACCCTTTGTCATGGACATTAAAGAACCAGTGGTCTGGGGATGCTGTTTCCTAAAGGAATCACTGTTCCTTAGGAAAAGGCAGATACAGGCTCCTTTGCTTCTTGTCTAGATGGATGGCAATCACAGCAACTAAATGAATTTACCTGATCTTTTGAAATATAAATCAAGATGCCCTTACAGTGTAATTTTGAATAATAGTGGTAATGCTTTATGGTGAAGCTTGGGCAGATTTTTAGCATTGTTGGCTGGGTAGCTGGCATTAGATTCATGTTGGATTTGTACCTTCTCTTATGATTTCATGTCAGTAACAACGAAATCCTTTTCCATGTTAGAAATCACTCTTGAAAGAGCTTTCCAGTTATTTGTTTTGAGTAAGCTAATGTCTAGGACGGAATTATGGTGAATCGCACTAATGTGGCTACCTTCTGTCTTCCAGTTCAGTCTGACAGTGAAACTACAACAGCTTCATCAGGTATGTTGAAGTTTGGTGCCTGCACCCCCTCCCAGACCTACTTTCACCCACCCTATTACCTTTCCAGGCAGGTGCTGGCTGAACGCTGACCTTTATCTCCTGGAGAATTCCCTTCACCCTGTTCCTCGAGTTAGAAGTACTGGAAAATGATGGTAGTGGAAGCTGAAGTCTTCCTCTGGATGGCATGCCCGGGAGAGGTGGAACTGGCAGATCAGCAGACCACATGTGCTGGCTCAATTTTCTGTCACTGTCAGTGGGCAAGACCTGGCATTTCAGAAGGAAATGCAAGAAAACCCATTACAGTTTGCTACAGGGCGGATTGTCCGGAAAGGAAAGGAACTACATTTGTGTCCTGAAGTGTGAGATTGCAGACGTGTAGAAATGCGTGCCTTAAACATGAGACTACGATTTGTACTTCATTTATTTGTGTCTCTCCCATTTACAGCATGTGCCTTCTAAACTGAGGATTCCAGTGGGCTTGTTTTGCATTTCACTCAACTTTCCCTTTCTTTTGTCTTATGAGGCAAGGGTATCAGAAATGTCTGCCTTATTTTCTTTTTCTCTGAACCATTTCCATCTGTCACAAGAGAGTGGAAAATAGAGGTTAAGGGCCTTCCCCAGAATCCTGGTACGCGGTAGCTAGTGATGAAGCTATATGTGTGGCAGCATGAGTGCACTTGTCTGTGATCCTGAATTGCACCTCTGTGTGTGTGTTCCCAGATTGCCGTGAAGAAAAGTTCCCTTGCACACGCCTGTACTCTGTCCACAAGCCAGTAAAGCAGTGTATCAGCTACCTCTGTGTTACAAGGTAAGAAACCAGCAGTCTCAAAGAAAAGCCCTAAAAAATCTCCAGAAATGGCATGTCCACTTCAGCACTTGTTTCCGTTGAAATTTAGAGCTTCCCTCAGGGAACCAGTTGGTGAAATGAATCCTTTCCTCAGAGTGTCCTTTTAGGGTGATTAATTAAAACAGCACAATAACTATTATCGTGCAGCACTATGGAGCTGTAATGTGCCCTATGTTGTAATCTGTGTTTAAGGTATTTGGCCATTACGTGATGTCTTGGCAAAGACTACTTTCCTATTGACAGCAGCTTTAGTCTAGACAAACTAATGCTAAAGATTTCAGGTTTGCCTCCTCATCAGTGAATATTTTTATTTAGTTTATTACCTGTATCCATGAGTATGTTTATTGCCTGTATCCCATGTTTGTTTCTTTGGGTCCCTGTGCCTTTTGCTTCTGTCCTTGGCGTGTTCCTGGTGGTCCCCCAGTGTGCGTCGCATGTACATAATAAACAAGGAGGTGTGCTCTCGCATTGTCTGCAAGGAGAACGAGGTCATGCAAGGTGAGTGATGGCACAAGCTAGCCTAGCTGAGTAGCTGCAGCCATCTGATGATAGAGTCTCCAAGCTAACTAATTACCCAACTGCAATCCATGTGTACTAGTTTCCCTGGACTTGGTTGGGGCAACACTAATGCAGTAAAACACTTGGAAGTAGATATTGTACTATCAAGACAAATGAGAGCTATGCCTTCCTCAATCTTGAACATGCTCTATTAGCCCCAGACACACTTTTACTCAAACTTGCCTTTGAAGTTAAAGAGTAACTCTCAGTATTTCTGTTCATGACTAGAAAGAGGACCCAGTCTAGATTTCTTATGCAGTGTCTTTTTTGCAGCAAAATATGGGTGATTTTAATGTGTATTGTGCATGAATAAAGCCAGAAGGAAATGAATAAAAGCCTAAGGACTTGTTCACTTGTCTCATGAATACGAGGATTCACCAGTTCCAACAGTTTCTATAGATGCAGTAAAGGATGTACCTCTAACTGTTCTGGTGGTAAAGAGTTTGGAGGAAGCTTTGATTATCTGTCAACCTGTGTGTGTCTGCTATGTCTTCAGATGAGATCTGTCGCCAGCTGGCTGGCCTTCCTTCTCGACGTCTCCGCCGATCTGGGCAGCCCCTGAACCTCCCTTGCAGACAACTTCTGGAGCAGCAGCACAGAAGGCCTGATGCTCTGTGAGCTACCAACAGTAGGAGAGAAGAGAAATCATCATCCACTACCTACAACCCAGGACAAGTCCTTGTTTGTGATTTCTCCACTGTTTCCTTGCTTCTCTGCCTTCCCCCACATCCTCTTCTTCAGGTGCTGTAGTATACAGAGTCCCCTCTCTGCTAGTCTGCCTCAGTGGCTGTTGCCATCTTCTTAACCTGTTGCCAAGGAGGTGGGATGCTCCCCTCTTTTCTCTCAAACTGTTTGGCTTGCCATGAACTGCTTATTTCCCAGAGGTCCTTATAAATGTGCTGCATCTTCTCTTGCTCTGCCCCTGCAGAGAGACAGCCATGGAGACAGGATGTTATCCTCTCCAATGGTACAGATGCCCTAAGCTGCATTTCATGTGGAGGACTGCAGACCTTTATGCCTTACAACTGCTGGTCTAGATTTCTTGCATGACATCAGTATGAGTTTGGTTATGGCTAGTCAGCTTGAGCCTCTCTGCCATATGATGGCACAGCCTCCTCCTGTGTCTGCTGGCCTCAGAAAAGTGACAGAACTGGGATATGAACTGCCCTCAACCCAAGGCAAACCTTGTTGTCCCTGTATGGCATTTATAACTACCTCTGGGAAGTTCTTTGTCTCAAGCCCATTGCCTCCGTTACACACTACTGCTACCAAAAGGAAAAATCCTGGATTTCATATGGCATTGTGTTTTTCTCAAGAAGATTATGTTGGAACAGAGTACTGTCTCTTACTCTCCCTCCTCAACCCTGTTCTGTCCCTCCCTTCCCATTGAAGAAATCTCTTGATGCCCATGCCAGGCAAGTTCCAGGGAGCAGTAAGTATAGCTGCCGCTGCTCCTAAGCCCAGGAAAGAGCCTGTCTGTCTTTGCAGTACTGAGAACTTGCAGTGAATTAACTTATCCTGGTGACTTGTCTTGGTCTGGCTACCTCCACACTCTCCAGTTGCTGAGCCTGCTTTCAGTATCTCCACTTGAGTTCCTACCTCTTGACCTGGGAGCTCCTGCACAAAGCAGAAGGGAGTCACACATTGGAATGGGATTTGGGAGAAAATTGTTATCTGGGATCCTGAGTTTTCCTGTGGGTTCTCTGGCTGTGCTGACCTGCACAGCGCCAGGTGCTGGTGGGGAGGTAAATGTATCTGCAGGCCAACCTGGGGAAAAGAATTCACTCTGGTAGCACTGGATGTCTCTTTGAGAACTTTGTTTTCCAGATACACGGAGAACATTTCCAGGTATATGGATAGGTTTCAGTATGACTGGGTAGGGTAAGTGGGGAAGAGCTGTCTGAAGTGTATTATTCTACGTGATTCTTAGTGACATGATTCTGTGGGGCACCAGGGCTAAGCAGCTTAGCTCCCTGCAGCAGAAGATCAGCAAGACCCTATCTCTAGGATGTCTAACTGTTGTTACCAAATTACAGAAAATTAGTTAGCTAGAGTAGGCATTCACCCCCGTCATATAATATATATAATATATATACTCTGCTGCTGACCTGAGTACCATTCAGCCTTGCAGAAGTACTGGCTGCTGCACAGAGCCAAGGACACATGATATAGGGGACAGTTAGAGGACACACGATATAGGGGACAGTTTGCTGCACAGAGGCAGACTTCTCTGAAAAAAAGAGCAAAACAATTAAGGTAAGAGCCTCTCCTGCTGTATGCAGCAATAAGCTGGTTCTGTCCTCTGTGTAAGGGAACACACCCTGTGCAGACACAGATTTGTTCCGTATAAGGTCAAACTTTGCCATAAATGGGCTAAATCTCTGTATATTAATCCAGATAGAATTCCAAGTTAGGCAGTGACTGGAATTTCATCCTATACCTAGAGGCATCGTAACCCTGCACAGAAGATGATGCTCCTCTTGAGTACTCGAGGCTCCTGAGACTGGGGGTCAAGGAGGAATTTCTGTGTACTAAGAGTGTACACATTTCTGTAGAGCGGAGGGCACTGAGAGCTTGATCTCAAAGACATTTAAGTCACTGGTAGCCACTGACTTCGACGCTGGGATGCCTGTGGAATTTACAGGAATGAGATGAGATGTTAGAGGAAGCACTTGGAAATGGGACCAGGCATAGTCTCCACTCTGTATTTAGAGCTGAATGTAAGCTGATATAGAAATAGATATATAACTGTGTAACATAGCTACTGTAAAGTATATAGAAAATTAACATTCATACAGTTTGGGGAACAATTAGAAGCCTTTCTGTTGCTTGCTTTCAGCAGGAACAGGAAGAGGTGCTCCTCTCCAGGAGAACACTGTTTTAATGTTAGAGTCCATATAATGCACACAAAAATATTAAAAGAAAATTTATTTCCTGTTATTGGCAATTCTCATGTGTTTGGGTTTATTTGTTTCTAGCTACGTTTCCTCCAGATTTGAGGGGAAACTTGACTGCAGCCCAAATCTGTCATTTGGACCTTTTTACTCCATGCTAGCCCTCCCTTCGTTTGTGAATCACAGGTCTTCCTGAAAGGTTATTCTTTTTTTCTAGAGATAGATACAGAAAGTTATCTTCAATATTTTTTTTTCCATGGATAGCTGTGCTAGATTTTCCTGACAGTTGGTAGCTGCTGAGCACAGGGATAACTCTTTCCAGCCCATGAGATTTGTGCTGAGACTGCATCTTTTCACTGTGCATTTGCCATGACCTGCTGGTGGCAAATTATCATCTCCAGGTAAAACGGTAAGATGGCTGAAATAAAAGAAGAGCTGTGATAAATCATCTTACAAGCTAAGAAGAATTTGTTCACTGGAGCTATTTAACTCAGTAATGGGAATAACTGAAAGACTACATTAAAAATTACACATGCAGGTCAAAAGGATTAGGAAAATTTATCTTTCATTGAATGTCTGACTTTTGCATAGATTCATCACACACTGACTGTATATCATATTTTGGTTGAAAAGATGGAGCACTCAGAGCGTGCGGGACTCTAGGCACTGCCTTCATGTGCAAGCAATCAAATCAGAATTTATATGATATTTCTAGAACAAAATCGGTTGTGGCCCAAATTACCCATTAAACTGCCTCTGACAGTGTCCCATAGTTCTTCAGGACTAAACCATACAACACAGGTTATTGCAGAGCACGATCCCCTAGAATCAATGCTCTTTCCCGGCTAATGCTGTGGTGTCTGCATCTCAGATGGTAACCATAAAAACAGCCTCAACCCAAGTTACTGTAGATATTGCTCCCATCCACACAGGCCTGTCCCTGCTCTGACTCATGGGCTTTTCTTGGTCTTTGCAGTGTCCCTCTGTTGACACGTTCCATTGGCTGTGTGAACAGAGCACAACATGCCATCAATTATAATTCAGTTTATTCTTCCCTTTCCTTACAGTACTGGAGTCCGCAGACAGGTCACCACTTCTCCCATACACAGATTTGTCTCCCCTGCCATTCCAACCTGAATTGTCGTGCTGTGTTGCTGATCTTTGGGTGTTGCTTTCTCTCGTAAGTTGGGGAAATGGTTTTAGATACAGCTCCAGCTAGGTCTGTTTCTCATGAAACTGGACTGGCCACAGAGAAAGCTGCCAGTGTCCCATTTTAGAAGCATCATCTAGAGTTTGTGGCTGATTTTCATAAATCCCTCTGACCTGCAGCAGGGGTCAGGTGGCCTGCAGTCACTTCACACACAATGGTTGTTCTTGCTCATTTTGCTGTCACGGCTCCTGAGTATCGGTAAGTGTTGCCAATCTGAAGACTGCTGTTTCAAGACCAGTGCTCTGATGTCTGGTTCCCAGTTTGAAGTGATACCTCACATTGCTGAACATATGGAGCTGGAGATCCCCGCAAGGGAAGCTGGCAACACCAAGAGGTTTCTGCTGCACAAGGAAAGCTTGTTCCACCTTCCCACCTCTCATTCTCCTCTTTGTTCTCTGCCTCTATTTTCCTCATCCCTTCTTTTTTCTCTGTTCGTATATTCATCTGGGAGCAAGAAACATGGAGAGGAGGACAGTGGGGCTGAGTGGGGCAGCCAGAATGGTGCTCGATGAGGTGACACATGGCATTGCCAAGTGGGGCTGGGGGTAGTGCTTGGACCATGCCAACACTCCTTTCCCATTGCCCTCTGGTTCTCACGCACCATGGCTCCCTCTGCTGCCAAGCTATGGATTTTCTGACGGGAAAGAGCAGGAAGGGGAGAATGGCACCTCAGGTTGAATTGTGCACTGTGCGAACAGCAGCCGCATGTGTTGAGGTGGCAGAAACAAGGCAAGGAGGAAGGGTAGTGCTGCAGGAAAGCACAGGGAGGCTGCTAGAAGCGGCTGCCATGTCACCTAGAAGCTCCACGTTGCCTGGATCTTGTCCACAAGAGCCCACAGCATGAACAAAGCATGTTGTCATCATGCCTCTCAGCTCGGAGGGGTCCCTCAGGGGCATACTGCAGGCTGGGGCATGGGCTTGTCCTTCAGAGTGGGGAGCGGTGCTTGCAACCCATCCAAAAAGAGCACTTCTACTGCAGAAAGAATAGCTGGGTTTAAGCCAAAAGGGGTTTTAGCTTAGGTTTTTGGTTTCTTTTAAAGTGAGTGTTTCAGGTTATTTTTGTTTGGAGTTTGTTTCTCTGTGTGCGTGTGTGTGATTTGGGTTTGTTTTGGTTTGGTTTTAATATTTTCAATATATATGATCCCATAACATTTACTGCTGGCACCACATGAGTCCAATGTTACTTGACAGTTGTGAACAGCCCTTTGACTGGGGCACAGGAAATCTGAATTCCATTTCTGGATCTCCTCTTCACCTCCTCCTCTCTGATCTTCAGCATACTGCTTTGTTTCTCTCCGCTCACTGCCATCCTCAGCCCTTGTATTGTAGCAAACTGGAATAAACTCCCGCAAATTAGAGAGGTGGCTTTTCAGTCCATTTAAAAAATGACTATTAAAAAAACGTGTGTAACCTCCTGAATTAATTTGTCTGCTTTTGCTATCAATGTAAATTATTCTTTTCAAATAAAAACGTTTTGAATAATACAAATTATCCATTAAAATGCAAGCTGCATGTACTTGTTGCTGCTATGTTGAAAGCGTATAAAACCCATGAACTGGTGAAGGTCATCAGCAGAGACGACATTGAGAATGCTGGTTTGGGCGTTTTAGTAAGATTACCATTTCCATACAAGTACAGTTTGTCACAAAACAGACATTAACAAAAAGATGCAATACATAATAAAGATGTAATTCAGTGTGTCTAAATAATGTGATGTGAGAATTCACCTGATTAAATATAAGAACAAATGTACATGAAGCTGTGCATGTTTTTAGATAGATAAATGTTCTGTTGAGATAGTATACCTCCCCAGTTTATAGCAGAGATAAAACGACAAGTTGGAAGTCAACAAGCAGAGCTAACTTCAAAGCTGAACAGATTGCTCAGAGCCTTGTCCAGCTGAATTTTGAAACAGTCAGCAAGGATGGAGAATCCACAGCCTGTTTCACTGGAAACCTGTTTCAGATGGAGAATACTGTTCTGATGTCAGATCAGAAAATCCTTTGTTGCAGCTTTCATCGATTGCCTGAATTATTCTTGCTGTGCACCTCTGAGCACGCTGTCTCCATTTCCCCTGCAATACTCCTGCAGACTATCACATAAAATAGCAAGAAAAAATGTTTAATTCATAGAATCAACCAGGTTGGAAAAGACTTGTAACATCACCAAGTGCAACCTTAATGCCAGCACTGCCAAAGCCACCACTAACCATGTCACTGAGGGCCTCATCTACATGGTTTGTGAACACTTTCAGGGACACTGACTCCACCACTGCCCTGGGCAGCCTGTTCCAATGCCTGACCACACTCTCTGTCAAGAAATTTTTCCTCATATCCACTCTGAACCTCCCCTGGCACAGCTTGAGGCCACTCCCTCTTGTCCCGTGCCTTGTTATCTGGGAGAAGAGACTGGCCCTCACCTCACTACAACCTCCTTTCAGGTAGGTGTAGAGAGTGATAAGGTCCCCCCTGAGCCTTCTCTTCTCTAGACTAAAACAACCCCAGTTCCCTCAAACATTCCCCATCACACTTGTGCTCCAGACCCTTCACCAGCTCTGCTGCTCTTCTCTGGACCAGGTTCGGCACCTCAATGTCCCTCTTGTAGTGAGGGGCCCAGAACTGAACACAGGATTCGAGGTGCGGCCTCACCAGTGCCCAGTACAGGGGATACATCACTGCCCTGATCTTGCTGGCTATGCTATTGCCAAAGTCAGCTCTCTGGAAGTCGAAGGTGAAGGTTTTGCTGACCTTCTTCCTGAGTTCTCCAAGGATTGAAAATCAGTCATTTCTTGATCACTTTGCCCAAGACAGACTCCAACCATCACATCCCCCACCAGTCCTTCTGTGTTTGCGATCAGCAAATCCAGGTAGGCATCTCCCCTAGCTGGCTCACTCACCAGCTGCATTAGGAAGGTGTCTTCCACACCCCCCAAGAATCTCCCAGACTGTTTCTTCTCTGCTGTGTTGTACTTCCAGCAGACAATTGGGGTTTGAAGTCCCCACAAGAACAAGAGCAAGCGATTGTGAAACTTCTCCCAGTTGTTTGAAGAACACTTCATCTGTAGCTTCATCCTGGCTGGGTGGTCTATAACAGACTCCTACACCAGGATATCTGCTGCGTTGGCCTTCCCCCTAATCTTCACACACAGGCATTCAGCCTTCTCACTCACAACATTGAGTTCAAGGCAGTCAATGCACTCCCTGACACACAATGCAACCCCACCACCACCTCTTTTTCCTTGCCTATCCCTTCTCAAGAGTCTGTAGCCATCCGCTGCATCCATGCTGCCTTGTGGCTCATGTCTAGTGAGCCTGGTGTTATCCCTCTCCCCTTTCAAACCTAGTTTAAAGCTCTCTCTATAAGCCCTGCTAACTCCTGGGCTAGGATCCTTTTCCGCTTATGAGACAAGTATACCCCACTTTCTGCCAGCAGGTCTGGTGCTGTATAAATTGATGTGTGGTAAAAAACCCAAAATTCTTGCATTGACACCAAATACACTTCATACAAAGTGTGATTTTTATTGCAAACCAGGGAATTTTAATTACTACTATTAATCATCTTCCTTTGGGGAACTGTGTTCAAAAATTGGAAAACATGACAAAAATCAATGGTTCAATTGAAGGATTTACGGTGTGTGCCCTTGAAGCAGGACACCGTCTGTGCTCATACAGCATCTACTTCTTGCATACTATCTTCTCAGCCCGAGGCCACTTTCAATTTCTCTGCCTTGGGTTTGGTAGCCTTGGGTGTCACTGTTTTGCCCTTATCTGTATCTTTGCCTTTTTTGGTCTGTCAGCTTTCATATTCTCTAAGCTCTTCATTGCTTTCTTGGCCATTGTGGCTGCCAGTTTCTTGGCTTTCCTTGGGTTTTCCTTCACAGCCACATCTAATCTGGGCTTCTTGGGAATGCCAGTCAAAGATCAGGTGGTTCTTGACCTTTGCTGCCTTCTTGACACCTTTCTCTTGGCTTGTTGAGTTCAAAGGAACTAGAAGTACCAAGTCCTCTAGTGCTGCCCTTGTCCAGGCTCCTGATCCTCAGCCTGGTCCTTCTGTACAGTGTATACTTCAGTTCCCTTCTTCAGAGTGGTGAGATAAAATTCTTCTCTGCATCCTGGAGACAGTCATCACCCTCATAATCAGCCTCCCTGGAGACTGGGGCCTTGCAGGGTTTGGATCCTTCTGCCACCTTCTCTGGCTTCTTAGCCTATGACTTAGAGTCTGGAGCAGCAGTGACACATGCAGCAGCAGCAGTTCCTTCAAACATGATATCACAGCCTATCAACGTGACATCTTGACCAAGGTTTTGGTTTCACACTGAGGCAGATGTCAGCATGCCACCTCTTGTTTTGGGTGCCTTGTACATACAAAGCCTTGCCATGTTGAAGGCATTCCTGTGGGGCTTACTGCTCTGACTGTTCTCTTGTAGCACCAAACTCTGATGGTATTAGAAAACACCCACTAGAAAATGCCTACACCTCATTATGTCTGTTGTCTGGCACCCAAACAGCATGGATCAGCTGGAGCAAGCTGTGCTGGCCATTACTATGGATTAACAAAACAAACCTGTTTTCTTCCACAGCCTAGACCCAGCCTCCAGCCTGAACCTTGCTGTGTAGGAAGGATTCAAAAGAACTTCTTTTCTGCCTGGTGCAGTGTGAATGTAGTCATTCCTGAGGCTCTCTGCATAAACAATATCCACAAGTCATTTTGTCACCAGCTCCACTTGAGCCCAGCACCATCATCATACCATTTCCCTTGGTCCCGTTTTCCATCAGCTGGTATCTTTGTAGTTTCCCTTTGTTTTGCTTTAGGAAAGGCATTTGAACTCTTCACAGTCTCTGCAAGCCCTTTTGCCATTCCTGTTCCCTGAGAGTCCCAAAGGGCACTGCTCCAGGGTACCTTTTTGCCTCTCCGAAATCTCTGTGAGCTTTTTCGGTCTAGTCTCCAGTTTAACAAATCGGGATGGGACCACACTAGCCACCTTGAAGTAAATGTGCCTGTGCCATACCCTACTTGTACGTGCACAGAAATGATGCAAGATGAGTGGACATGGTTTCCCCTTGTTGAATACAGACGAGGCAAAGGGAAATAGAGTGTTGTGTATGTGAATGCAAGAGCTGTGTGTTTTACTGAGATACAGTTGCTTTGGGGCCACAGCTCTCAGAAAGCAATTATTTCTGGGAAGCAGAAGCAATGCTGCAAGGATTGTCTAAAGGCAATGGGCACCAGTGAATTAAAATTTCTGATAATAATAATGCTTCATCAGTAGTTTCCCAGAGTCTTTTTTCCCCTTCAGATTCTTCTTTCTGTCTTCTGCTTTCTAGGAGCTTCTACCAGCCTTTTCATCCAAGCAGAATCCATGCTTTTGGCTGGAACATAGAAGGGTAAACTCTGTGGAGTTAGCTGGGAAATTCTCATGCCCTTGGATACCCTCTCCTGCCTGGACAGCTAGCTCAAGTGTGTCACAGCTCCCACCTCACCGCTTACAGCAGAAATCTGGGAGCTTTCCATCTGGCCATGGCTAAAGAAAGAATTGAAGCTAACAGTCACCACAGCCAGCCATGCTAGTGCCCTAGCAAGAAAGGAAGACAGCAGAGATACTACAGCAAAGGAGGAGATCCTCATCATGCAATGAGAATCCCTTTTCCCCCCTTTTCCCTCTCTTCATTGGCCTCAGGATGGCTCTCCCATTCCACCCCCATTGACAAGAGCACTGAGCACCCTGGAAGAGGCCCAGGATGTCAGGAGCAGACCCTGATTTTACTGTCTGACACTGACATTAGGGAATGGAGGCTAGTGGTCACAACCTTCTGGATGTGGCCAGCGATGAGAGCATAGAAGCAGCTCTGAAGTCTGGGGGTAGGAAGACAAGAAGCATCAAGGCTATCTTGAATCTTCTGAAAATGCTTGCTTTGTTGATAACAAAACTTTGTAAGAGGCAAGAACACTGCTCATGGGGACCTCCAGCCAAGGAAACCTTGCACAACTGCAGAGAGCTCTACACATGAAAGCAAGACAAGGAACATGCAACATGCTGCTGTTTAGTGAGCTACCAAGCACTCCTGTCCCAGCCTCTTCAGCAAAGGACTTCTCCCAAGACAATAGGGATATTAAAATCTAGATTTACCACCCAAGCCCCACGTGCAAGCTCTTTTTGCACTGAGTAGCATGAGCTGCAGCAACTGCACAAACAGGAGCTAATAAATGGCAACTTTGGTCTGTGAAACCATAACCACAGCTACAAGGTGAGTCTCATTGTGAAAATCTGCGGTGCAAAACTGAGTTTCTCCCTGTGACTTGCAGATGATTGCAGAGATATGGAGCCAGTGACTTCCATTAAGGAGGGAGAAGATGTAACTGGGAGCAGTATCCGCGGCACCCAGACCAGGGGGCTGAGCTGTATGACAATGGAGTAACATCAGAACGCAGCCTGCAGCTCCCTGTGCAGAAAGAGGATGCTATCCAGGTCTGTGCAGCGCAGAGTTAGAACCCAAGCCTGATGGGCAGGGTGTGCTGGAGGCTGGGGCTGCATGCACTGCTCTGTGAAGCAGCAAGGTGCAAGCAGCTCTGGTGGGTGCTGCCCCACCTCCGGCTCTCAGCATGGGGAAGGCACATTCCGCTTTGATCTGTGTTTTTCTTGGTGTAAATGAGATAAGCTGCAAACCATGTCACAGCCTTGAGCTAGACAAGGCGCTTGAGGACATTTAGTGCAAGTAGTTGGACTTTGGTCACATTTTGTACCTGCCTTTGTGATGGGGAGGCCATTCACTAGGTCTCAAACTCCTCAACCCAACGTAGCTCCTTTCCTCCCTTCCTGATGGCAATCCAAGCAGGTGTCAGTCACTGGCAGCAAGGGATGGGACTGCTGCTGCCTAGAGACGTGCTGGGAAGAATTAATATAGCCCAGGAGAGAAAAAAGTGTGGGGTCCCACAGATAGGATTAAGAATCATTAGTTCCTATAAGGAGCCCTAGGCTGAGCTAGCAGAGAGCTGCAGGGCAGGAATGAGAGACACTCACAGGACTGTGGTTGAAAAGTGTGTATTCAATTCAATAGTTTCACCCTAATTTGCCTTATCCCCCGGGACCAAAACAAGCTCAACATTGGAACAAAAATAAACCACGAGTCAAATCTCCAGGTAAAGGTTTTGCAGTGCAAGCCTGGAAAGCCAAATCACTAGTAAAACACATAATAACACACAATCTTAGTGCACGGCCAGCAACCAGGTGCCCTCATTTCTTTATCAGCGGCATTATCTACCATCCTGCAGCATGAAGCAGTGCACAGTGCAAGGGCCCAGGTTTCATAAACCCACTCTGCCAGCAGCACTTCCACACATCCTGAACTCCTGCCTTCTCTCCTTCCCACTTCCCTCTCATGACCTAGGATGCCTGCTCTCATCTAACTTCAATGCAGCCTCAGTGGTATTCACCCCACAGTGCTTTAGATTTGCATTTGCAACCCCTCCACCACACGCACCCCCTCCTGATGTCCACCTCAGGCAGACCCCATACACACCCTCACAGCTTTCATATGTCTCTGTGGTGCTGCATATTCCGCACCACGAGAGGCAATGCTTTGTCATGCAACTGCTGAAACCTTCTCCCCAGTCATGGCATACGCAGCTGTGTCACAAGATGAGTTGGCAGCTCTAGGGACAAGGCCCTTTGTCCCATGTCCTAGACAGCAAGCTGCCTCTACATCTAGTGCAGATGGGTTTTTTACACCCGGGACTGAAGTAATGGGAGTGATCTGCCTGTTAGAGATGCCTGAGCAAGCACGTTACCTATGTGTTGCCACTTGCTCAAAATAGGGTGATGAATCTTTATGGAATGAACATAGAATATAAGGTAATGTGTGTATAATAAATAAACACTTTAATCATAGAATCACAGAATGGTTAGGGTTGAAAAGGACTTTAACATCATCCAGTTCCAACCTCCTGCCATGGGCAGGGACACCTCACACTAAACCATGTCAC
>JANHGB010045481.1:0-13944 GCA_026283785.1 Coracopsis vasa | reverse complement strand
GTGAATGTGGGAAGGGGGGGGGGGGGACAGGCAGGGAAGTCCCTGTGCTGAGGCGGGATGGGGAGCAGTGAAGGCAGGAGAAGCAGGATGGGACTGAGCTTTCCCAGTGGCTCCCCAGCAATGGGCAGCCCCACAGCCGTGGTGTGGGTGCGTGTGTCTGTGGGCGAGCAGCTTGCGTGATGCAGGGGTCCATGTGGGGTGGGTGAGCGCTGGTGGATGCTCCCAGACAGGCTCTACCAGCAGCAATAACTACCCCATAGGTCCTGCTTGGGAGCTGCTGTAGAATTCACCTGTAGTAAAGTTTGGGGAGGAAAGAGGAAGAAAGCGGTACCCAGAATACACAGGCATTGCTCTGAAACACCAATCCCCTATTGAACCACGAAACCCGGATCTCTTTGGTGCGTTAGAACGGGTCTATACCTCTCACTCTTCTCTGATTCTGAATCCTCCTCTTAACCTCTGTCTCAAGGCAATCTGCTCTGGTTTGTCCTCACTAAACTCCCTGCTCTGAAATCCCTGCATCCCCATCCCACACACACATCCCTCCCAGACCTCCCTGCAGTTCGCTTCCTGGAGCCTCCTGCTTCCATCTTCTCCTTCCACTGAGAGCTGGAGGTTTTGTCCCCCCTTTGCCTCCCTCCCAAGCCTTGGGTTCCTTGAGACAGGCAAAGCCCAGGGATGGGCTTTGGCACCTGGGTGATCTCCAGCCCATGGCAGGGAGCAGCAGATGGGCTCAGGTGGTGGCGAGGAGCCTGCCTCGCCATTGCTATGGCACCGATTAGAAACCAATATTCGCCTAATGAGCTCATGGCAATCACCGCATCCGCCCCGAGCCTCAGCGCGGGGTGCACAGCACCCCTGGGGCACGCATCCATCACACACACACGTGCGGGTACACGCGGGGCCGCTCGGGTCCGCGCAACCCCTCACCAAGCCCTTCCAGCCCCATTGCGCATCCCGCATCCCTCTGCCCGTGCACACGCATCCCCTCCTCCCTCTGCGCTCCGCCTGCATCCCCATCTCCCCCGAGCCGCCTGCTGGGCTGTTCCCGGTTATTCCTCACTCCGCGCTCCCTGCGCTCCTCTGTTCCCGTCTGGATCTCGCCTGCCCCCCCCCAGGGCAGCTCCTCTCCCCCCGCCAGGGCCCCGCCTCTCTCCGCAGCTGAGGCTGGGATGCTCCGGGCATCCTGCCGGGCCCAGCTTGGGCAGGGATGGAGCGGGGCTGAGCGGGCTCCTGGGGACACCAGGTCTGATGCGTGCTGGCCTCGTAGTGCTCAGCATCCCGGTGCCAGCTCCCTTCAGCAGCCTCCCACTCGGGTTCTTCTCGATGCCTCCAGTGGAAGCATTGGCAGATCCATCCTCCCCCCTTGGATCCTTTTGGGAGCACTCTGTGGGACACAAACTGCCCGGCTTAAGGACACAGCAGGGGACACTGCCTGGTGCCAGCCCCCTCTGCCTGGCGCCAGTGACACAAGCACCTAACAGTGACACTTCCCACCTTAACTCTGCCCTGCCATGAGGCAGACTCGCTGCCTTCCTCCTCCCGCAGGTTATAAGGCACCTTCGTCTGTCAGCATCCGGATTTTGCACTGCCAGGAGGGAGAATTCCACCTGGGAACAGCCCTCAGCTTGGAAAATGGTTTCTTTTTGTCCCCAGGATGTGTCCCAGGCAGGACACAGCCCCAGTGCCAAGGCCCTGTGCACACACAGCTCACAGAGCCTTGCAGAGCTGACCAGCAGATGGAAGAAGATGAAGCCACAGCCACGGGCCCTGTGGGAAGGGGATGGCAGAGTAAGACACTCAAGACCCTTTTCCTGCAATCCAAGGCAATATTCCCCCCTCCTCCACCATCCCATGGCTGCAATCCCCCCTGCTCCCTGCTCAGAGCCTGCATCCCACAGGACCTGCCACGGTCCCTAAGGTTTTTGGCTGCTGCCTCATTCTCCACTTCCTCAGCAAGAAACCCTGAGCCTCAAATACCCTGGGGCTGGTGAAACCCATGAGATTTGGGACATGGGGAACAAGGGACCCTCTGGCTTTGGTCTGAGTTTCCCAAATTCCCGGCATCAAACCCAACCAGGAGCCCACAGGCTGGAGCCTGCAGAACCCCTCATTCCCTCTGAGCTCTTGGGCCTGCCTTTCAACACCGTGTTCAAGAAGAAAGAGGGAGATGAACACCAGTGGGAACCCATCCAACTTGTTAAAACCTCTTGATACCTCGGAGCTTGGTGCACCCAGCTGGGTCCATTGTGGCTTCTCCATCCAAGGGGAATGAAGCCCTCCAGGACCTTCCCACCTCGACCCACAAGGTTCAGGGATCAGGAAGTGTGATGTAGAACACTCGGGGGGATCCGAGCTGGGTTTTGCTGCTCCAGGGTTTCCGTGTGGTGCAAGGAGGGCACGGGGAGGTAGGAAAAGGGACAAGAAGAGGCTGTTTGGCAGGAGATGAGGTGACATATTGTACAGAGCCACTGGGGACCACGCTGGCCTGGGCTTGTCAGGAAGGAGAGGCAGCTTTAACCCTTGTGCTGCTGGAGCAGCCCATACACAGTTTGGTGACTTCTCTACAGTGAGGAGCCGCATGTCCGAACAAGAAGTGGAAGACCTGGAAGGAGATCCCTGCCCCAGCTCCCAAACACTGGAAAGACGCAGTCCCTGGGGGGCATTACCGCTCCTGCCCATCCGCTGGTACCTCCATCCACACGGTGGGACTGCACCCCACCTCTCCAGCAAGGGGAACAAAAGATGCTGAGCCCCCTGTGCTCCTGTGGCCACCCAGCTCCTCACCATGGCAAGGTCTTCTCCATCAGACCTGCTCTGGACCTCTCCCCGCAGCCAAGCCATCAGAGATCTCACCTTTGGAGCCGCTGCACTTGGTCCAGCCGTGCCCAAAGGTGGTTTGTGGAGGGGGCTGCAGAGGACACGTGTGTGTGGGTAGGTCCTGAGCAAGGTCCAGCACCCCTCAGCACACCCATGCTGCCGTGTGTCCCTCACCTTCATGGCTCTCCCCACACCCCGGGCACGCTCTCCTGGCTGTGCCAGCAGCTCCTGGCTCTGGTACCCCTCTCTTCTCCTTGCCTTTGTCTCCCTGGCTTGTATTGAGAGCGCGGTCGGTGACAGACGGCCCCGGTGCTCGATAACCACACAATCTGTCACCACCACCACCGACAGCTTTCACAAGGAGCCCCCTTCCTTTCATCCTGCCCGGTTCCCTCTGCCTCTGCCTGTCCCCCTTCCACACGTGCTCTCTGGCTTTGTTCCCCCCTAAAAGCCAAATAGAGACAGAAGCTCCTGATCATAATATTGCTCTAATCGAGTCTGTCATAATCGGATCCAATCTAATTATGTCCAGATCCCTCTCTTCTCCTGACTCTCTCTATTGCCTGTCCATCTGTCCCTCTCTTCCCTTCCAGTCTTTGTGTCCATCCATCTGTTATCTGCAGGCCTTTCTCCCTTCCCATCATCTCCCTGGGCCCCTGCCCCATTCACAGCGTGGCCGCCCCGGCCCTTTCCTCCAGCGGCTCCCTCTCCAATCCATCTCTCTTAAAGGCCTCTCCATCAATCCATTTAGCAGCAGCTCCCTGCCTCCTCTAGCCCATCTGCTTCTCTCTTTCTGCTGGCTGCGAGATGCAGAGATGCTGTTTTGTTTGTCTGTCGATCTTGATTAGCCCCACAAACCTCACTGTTAAAGCTGTGCTGGCACTGGGGACAGATCACCTGGGTAGCAGAGCACTGTAGGTCCTAAGCAGCATCCTCCATCCCTGCCTCACTCTCTACCTCTTCCAAGCAATTGCACCACACCAAGCACTGAGGCTGGACACGAAAGGATGGAGCCCCAGGAGCCCAGGGCTGCACAAGGCCGGGTGGGGAAGAACAAGCTTGACTCGGTATCTCCCCAAACCATCTTCCTCCTTCTCCAGCTGGGGTGTTTCCTCCAGGAATGCAATCCCTGGATGATGGACAGACGGATGGACAGACACACAGGCGTGGTGATGGTGGGATCTGCCTGATGTTCTCACTGCATAGGGAGAGAGGACAAGATAAAGCACAGCTGGACCAGGTAGCTCAGTGGTACCCAGCATAGGAACTGGGTGCCCAGGTATCCATGTGCTGGGGATCAGGGACACGGAGTCTGTGTCTTCCCCAGCGTTGGTCTCTGTGAGAAGCAGCAGGGATGGATCCTGGGCATGATCAAGCCTGGCAATTCCTACACTCCCTATTTGTAGTCCTCAGCCCCTGATCTGAACCACGTGCTGGACTCAGATGCCTGCTGGGCACCAGCCAACAGCCCTTGCTTGCTGTCCTGAGCTAAGCTGCCTTGCTCCTTCAGCTGGACCTCACTGTTGCTCATGGGTAGGATGCAGAAAGCAGTTGTCAACCATCACGGCAGCAGGATAACTGGAGAGTGACCATGGGCTATTGGACAGAGCACTGCACTAGGACACAGGACCTGATGCATCCTTTAGACACCAGCATCACACAAAGGCTCCATTATCCAGTTTACTGGTCCACAGACCAAAGACCTGCCAGCAAAGAAGGCAAAGAAGGGATTCAGGCCCAGGGACTCGAGGTACAGGGCACACAAAGCTCAGAAGTCTTTGAAGTATTCAGCACAAAGAACTCAGAGCCATTTCAAGGCACACAGAGGAGCAGCTCCTGTGGCAGATGACAGGCTTTCTCCATGTATTTATTTGGGTGTTTAAGCTAAATAATCCATGCCTAAGCAATTATCACTTGTGAGAACAGGGTCTGGTTGCCTGTCTATGCCTTAGAGCAGAGTGTGGAGCAACACCTTGGTCTCTCTAAAGCCTGAGCTAGATACCAGGCATGCAACAGCCACCCTGCAATATTGGAGAAGCCAAGGGGTGAAAGATGCTCCGTGTGGGACAACGTGACCCCAATCAGCTGCAGCCCCACTGCCCAAAGCACAGAGCTCCAGTGCTGGGAACAGGAGAGGCAGCAGAGGCTGGGCAAGCTGGGGAGCAAGGATGCTACGTGGGTTAACAAAAGCATCACCTCAAGGAAGGGAAATAGTGACTCTGAGAAGCACAGTGCTACAAATACTGCCCTGCAGTGTCCCAGGCTCAGTCCCCAGGCTGAACAAGGCAATTGGAGCTGGTCCTTTAGCTCAGCCAACAAACCCTCCTGGCCCTTTGTCCTTCTTTGGCCTCCAAAAACCAAGCCGCTCACCCCCACCGTGGGCTTCACCCCTATGATAAAACACAGAAACCCAAGCATTTCAGACACCCCCAATTCTCCCTTCCTGTCCCCACTGCTTCCTCCTCCCAGAAGCCAAAGAGGCTTTGTTCTGGGTGTTCATTAACTTCCCTGCCTCTTAATATTCCAAAGCCATAAAGTTCCCAGGAGCTGGGGGGCCGGGCGCTAAGAGAACACCCATTTCCTCTCCTCTCTGCTTGTCTCATTGACTGGCACCCCCATATGTGTCCCCCCTTAGGGCACCAGGGCAGCTGCAAACCCTCCTCTCGGGGCTCAGCCCCCAGCCCTCTGCCTGCCCCAAGGCAGCTCAGTTCAGAGGTCAACAGAGTCAGTGGCATCTTCTTTTTGTGCAGCAATCCCTGGTTGGGTTGCATGGGGAGGAAATTGATGCCTGCAAACCATTGTGTGTGCATGAAGGGGGGGACGGGGGGGTGTGTGTCTCAGGGAGATGCCTGGGGGCTCTATGACACAGACAGCATGTGCCAGCTGCCCTCCCTCAGCAAGGGCTGCCCAAACCCCCTTGTCTGGGCTTTGATGGAGTGGAGGTTTGGGGTAATCTGAGCACTGTCTCAGTACTGGAGGCATGGGTGGGAGCTCTGTGGGGTTGTTGGTAAGGAGAAGACTTCTCAGGGGGTAAAGGGTGCTTTTGGGAGTCAGTCATGGAGAAAAGGGAGGCAGCGATCCCTGCCTTGGCCCACTGCAGCCAAAAGAGCCAGCGGCAGGTAGTGAATTACTTCCCTTCAAGCACAACAGGAAAGGTGGGTCCAGTGTCCAGCTGGATCCTTTCCAGGGCTGTCCTCCAGCACCAGACCCACTGGAGCTGGGCAGGGGAGTGGGGAAACAGGCACAGAGCTGCAGCCTTTACCTTCAGGAGCAAGGCAAAGCCCCTGGGAGCATCTGCCCCAGCCCTCGCTGGCGTCAAGGGCCTGGTTATGTTTAGGAGCAGCTCAGCAAGACCTGCTGGAGGTTGCATCATTTCTTTCTCCCCTGGCAGAGGGCTGCAGAACTTGCTTCCTCCAGGCTCCATCTCTTGCGGGTGAATTCGCCCCGGGCTGCTCAGCCACATTCTCCTTTCTCCCTTGGTTCTTTGGTAAAGAGTTGAGGAGGGGACAGAGTTTGCAGAGCCCCCATCCCACTGGGCCAGCAGAATAACTGACCTGCTGAACTCGGGGCCTAAAAGGTGCCAAGTGCTTGGACAGAACTCAAAGCTGTCCAGCATCTATAGGCATCAGGAAGAACTGGTTCGACCAGGTATGATGGGAAACAACCTCAAAACGTAGTCGTTTTGGAAGAAATTCAAGTAGTCGTGCTTTGGAGCAACAAGCCAAAGTCTGCAAGAGTCAGAAGAGAGCATTTTCCCAGTGCCTGAACTTGACTGGGATGAACTGGAGTGAGCTTTTGTCTCCTCTGCTGCCTGTGCTAGAGAGATGGTGACCTCTGTCAGCTGGCAGAGTGTCTTAAATGACTGCAGCAAGGTTTGCAAGGAGAAATCTGTTGAAGCCAGAAGAGGATCTCCCATGTATTGTTTCCCAGCTGGACTATGTCCTCCTGGACCAGCCATGACACACCAAGTGATGCCCACTGCATCCCTTCTCTAGACTAAGGTGCAGCCAGGCTGCGAGCCCCTGCTTCAGAGACAAGCAGGCCCAAAGCAGGGAAGTTCTTTGCTTTCCATATAGTTTGCATAATTTCCCATGCAAACTTTCCCAATTATCAAAGCAAATGGGCTTTGAATGGGGGGAAATTCCCTGGGTCACGTCAGCCACCGGCTCTGCGCTGTCACCCAGCGGGACTTAGGCTCTGCCTTACTGAGCCAGCGCACATCAAACTACCCACGGCTGCTCCTCAGAACTCAGTGATTTCGTTCCTATCACAAAGATAAAAATAGAGCTACATCTGAGCAACACTCAAACTACTTTCCATATTGCCTCACCACCCTCACAGTAAAGAACTTCCTTTATCTAAGCTAAATCCCCCTTTCAGTTTGAACCCATCACCCCTTGTCCTGTCACTACAGTCCCTAATGAAGAGTCCCTCTCCAGCATCCTTGTAGCCCCCTTCAGACACTGGAAGCTGCTATGAGGTCTCCACACAGCTTCTCTTCTCCAAAGACAAACCTCATCTACCTGAGCCCAGCTGAAGGAAGCAGCTTTCCCTTCTCTGTGTTACAAACCCTGATAAGATTCTTTCTCATTTTTCCAGACAAAAAGATCAGCAAATTGGATACTGATGACTTGGATGAGATTGAGAAGATCACTAACTGAAGCACAGCTGCTGGAGCCGGTGCGTTCCCTGCTGTGGAAGCTCTCCCACTCCAATTGGATCAGTGTTTGGATTGGCACGCCTCAGCTAGTCCCAAAAAGGACTCTCTAAGATCTGAGTATACAAAAATTACCTCATTTTAAATTGCAGTTGGACTTCAAATTGTGCAACTTGTAGGGAGGAAGAGGAAATGTTTACAGAAGCTTTTAACATTTCTTAGTTTAGCCTTAAAAATGGGAAGATCTTTTGAATTCTAAGAAATACACTTGCCAAAACCTGGGCAATAGCAAATTATCTAAAGCAAATTGAAGATGAATAGAAAAACTTTATTGCCTTGAATTGGAATTCATGTTCAGCATTAACGTGATCAGTTAAAATCCAACAGCTGAATAGATAATGGACAGAAGGAGAGAAATGAAAACCCACATATAACCCCAAACAAGGCAGCTGGCTTTGGGTGAAATACTCAACTTGTACAAAATAGGATGTCATTCTCTTTGGCGCTCCCCTGAGCTCTTTACGCCTCATTTCTGGCTTCCTGCTGGATTTGCCCTGCTTTTCCTTACGTAAATTGTCCTAAGGATGTCTCCAGTAGCTCATTCTTGCAAACACAGGTGCCGTGTTGTTCCTGCTGGGCAGCATTTTCATTGAGTTTGTCCTTGAGTTGTTCAAATGGCCACTGTCCGGTGGGGATGGAGCTCAAGTATCTCCTTGAGAGGTTTACCTGAAGCCTTTGACCTCACCAAGGAGTAGATGGATGGGGAGGGATAGTGTGAAAGGAACTGTACTAATGAATGTGATCACTAGATTCACCTCCATGCAATGCTAATAATATTTGGACTGGGGGTCAGTCACCTTCAGGCAGGTTCTGAGATGCTGCTGTGCAGCCCAGCATGAATAATGGACAGAACTGCTGGGCTGCATTCATAGGGGTAGGAATCAATCAATCAATCAATCAATCATGCTAGCTTGGATTGACCAAACCCAACCCTTTCAGACCACCACATTTCCCCTGTTCCAGTCTGTTCCAGTCCCAGAGTTTGGAGTTCAGTGGCTCAGCCAAATCCCAGCTGGGAAGTGTTCTGCTTCCACTGTGCTCATAGTGCTGTCCCTCATCCTGGGGGATCCCTGCTGGAGAAGGAATGACATACAACTTCCATGCTCGGGCTCTTGGCTCGGTTGGGACCATTCTTACGTGGGTTGTTCCCAGCCTGGTTTCCAGGGAGAAGGAGGCTCCTGAACTAGAACTTAGGGTGCACAGCTCTTCTTTTTTGGGGAAAATGGGATGTGCTCAGTGCAGGAATCACTTCCAAAACCAATGTATAAATTGTAAATTTACCTAGGACTTTTGTTTCTTTGCAATTTTGGCCATCCTATTCTGTTCAAAGACAGGAACATGGATCCTTTTACCAAGTAAAAAAAAAAGGCTCATTTAAAAATGTACCTAAAATTTTAGGAACTTGTGCACCCTTTTATCGATTTGTATAAAGGCTTTAGTGAAAAAAAAAAAGAAAAAAAAAACAACTTAAAATTAAACTTTTTGTATTCTGGGGTGTATCTATTTTTATTCTGTTGGAAACCTATTTAACGTGGCCGGTGAGTGAGTGCGTGGCGAGTGGAAGACTTGTTACAATCACCTACTTTAGTAGTACAGCTGAATGACCTGGTGACAGCAGAGGATGGGGTTGAGTTGGCAGGAAAGCTGCTGCTGGTCCTGTGTGCTGTTTCTAATGTACTTTGAATTGGAATAAAGAACATAACTGAGCAACAGCTCTTCTTGCTTCAATGCTTTGTTGGTTTAAAGCCTTAACTAAGGCCATTCACAACCATGAATCCAGAGTTTTCTATTTATGACCTCAAAGCAGCCTGTGATGGGGTGAACTTCACCTGATTGAATCTGAGATTCCTAAAGCTTGCTATATGATTCCACACCATAAATGGGGTCAGATAACTGCTGTTCTTCCCTCCCTGGTGCTGCCTGGGACAGACTTGCTGCTGAGAACTCCCCTGCCTCTATCCCTGGAAGACTTCTGAAGGGAAGAGAAGGGGAACTGGGGGAGACAAGGTGTTTTCCCTTGCACTAGCCAAGATCAAGATTTAATGTGATTTAAGAAAAGGAAATAACTAATATGCCCATCTTTGGAGATGCTGGAGCCTGGGTGAGTTTGAGGACCAAACTCACTCAGTTTTATCTCACATGGAGATATTCAGGAGGAGTAAATATCCTCCAGCTTGAGAAATGCTGTCCCCTGTGATCCAAGTTGTTCTTTCAGCCCCTGTTAAAGCATCAGCCCCTGTGCCCTCTCAAACCCGTGTGGTGGTCACTGTATCCCTGGCTGTTAGCAGTTCCTCTCCTGCCATCCTGTACTTGATACAGGGTGGAGAGAGGAGCTCCAGGAATGCATATGCAAGGTGCTGAGGGCAAAGTCCTGGTTGAATATTCCCTGAGGTATCTGCCATCAAATTAACAGTTTCTTGTGTCCCATGAGATGCAATGGCTCCACCTCCAGTTCACATAAATCATTTAAAATCCAAGCTTTGGCCTAAAAGGTTTTATTGATTGCACTACCACACAGCATGAAAACACTCTGAAATGCAGCAGTAACACACACAAGACCAGAAGAAGGGAGTTAATCACCTATCACTGAATGAGACACAAAACAGTTCCTGTAACACAGTGAAATCCTTTGCTCCCCACTGAGGTTTGATTAAAAGGAGCTGGATGTTTCAATGTCCTGGTCTCCCCCTGAAGACACCAGGACTGCTGCTGCACAGTCACCTGCAGCAGTAGGTAACACCATTTCACCAGGTACCACGTGTAGAGAGCCACTGGACACTTGCTTTAGAACAAGATGCTCTTGGTCAATGCCAGCATGAGCATTCTGCCACTGCTCTGGTTCTACTGCTCTGAATTGGTTTGGCACTGAGGTTAAAAACCAGTTGGGTTTACCTCAAAAAATTAAAATCAGCTCATTTGTGTGGCAAATGAGCCTTTTTTTCTAGTAGACAGAATTATCTGAACCATAAGAAGTTCCATTAGAAACCTAAAAGATCTAGTTTATTTAGCACAAGCATGTTGTATTGATCTAAAAACTGCCAAAATCACCCTATGAGCCTTTAATGATGGTTTGGTAAAACCTGCTCTGCTACATGAGCCAAGTAAGTCCTCATGCAAATGCCAAAGCAGCACTTGCTTTCTTGGACTAACTCATTTCAGTGTAAAGGGGCTAAATGGAAGTATTTTGTAACATCCCACCATAACTGTGCATCTATTCTTACCTATGGATCACACAAGTGGGAGAAGAGAAGGAAAACTAAGTGGAAAATCCAGGTGCTCACCAACACAGCCAAAATAACAGCTGTTTGTTCCAAAAAGGATGATGTAGTCACGCTCCTAAAAGCTGCACTGAGGTTACTCAGAAGAGGCAGAGCCCTCCCAAGTGTACCACCATCAGTCATGTCATTGAATACTTCACCATCATCCATTAACAGGTTGTTACTGTTATTTCTGGATGGTTTGGGGGTTTGAGCTCCATCTCAGTCACTCTCAAGATGTTCAGGATGATGATAACCTACTGAAAATGGTCCTCCAGAGTAAAATGGTCCTCCACAGTAAACCAGTTCCTTTTGCACCTTCCCAAATAGGTGCATGGCATCCAGATCCACTGTGGGAAGTGGTACCTCCCTGAAATAAGGGAAAGAACAAATGGGAAACTCTTGGAAACATCAGTCTTCAAAGGAGAACATCAGCAACTTCAAACGAACAAAGGGTGGTGACGCTCAGAAAGCAATTTGTGATGGCACACATGAAGAAAAGTGCTGTTGATGTAGCAGGTACATATACCTCAAACACTATCTCGAGACATATACAGAAGTCTGCTTCACAGGGAGGGTTTGGAAGGTGACAAGATGAAGAAGTAGGTCCAGGAAACATCAAACTCTTTATCTTTCAGATGAAGTGATGCATCCCACTCAGCAGAAGTACCCTAAAGATCAGCATCGTGCTGCTCCTTCTGTCGGATGCACAGCACGGACTTGTGCAGGATCCCACATTCATGGAGGGACCTCGTCAGGTCAGAGAAACTCCTGCGGGGCACCTCCATCGTTTCAACGCTGCAGTGCTTGTATTTGGCTGATGTTTTCTGCTCTGCCATGGCAAGGACTGTCTGGAGACTGTCAGTGGGCTGGAAATGATGTTCAAACCTCTGCCCAGAGGGCGAGCGAACAGCAAGCAGCAAGTGCGACTCTTCCTTTGGCAGCTCTTCCAAACCTCCCAAAGTTGATGCTGAAGGGCTCATTTTCCCTCCTGGCTTCTCAGGAGGACATTGCTTGTGTGAGCTCTCCAACAACATGCTGGCAGATTCTTGCTTTCCAGAAAGAGTTTTGCCTTTTGGAATGTCCTCCTGCTTCCTGCTTACCTTCAGCCGGTCGATCTGTTCAGCCACTGCTTCCACAGTGCTGTTCCCTGTGCCCTTGAAGCCGATGGAGGGGAGCACCCTGTACTTGTTCAGGGAAGAAGAGGTCCTCAAAGGCACGTGCTGCAGGAGCTCTGGGATCTCCTCGGGAGACACCTGGCTGGACGGGAATGCTGGTTTCCTGAACAATGCTCTCCGGTTGCTCACTAGCTGGTGAGGAGCTGCTGGTGGTGGTGAAGATGGCACGTGGCAAGGACAGGCTTCCGTGCTCTGAGAGTAGTTGAAGCTGGACCTGGTGCGTCCCTTGGCAGATTTTGGCCTGGTGACGTGCATGTTGGTGGTGTCTGACCACAGGGAAGAGACTGCTGTGCTTGAAGGGAAGCAGAGCTGAGATGATGCTGAGTTCAGCAGAGCTGCTGTGGCCATTGCTTCTCAAGGCACCTGTGGATGGGGCAGTAGAGGGAAGAGTTACAGGAACTGGCCAGAAGGCTTCTAAAGAGCTTAATCCCCTCTACAGCTCCCACTTCTGTTCCTGCAGTGACAGACCAAGTTCTGGTGTGGACTTTATGGTAAGACTGACTGAACTTCGCTTTCTAAAGATCTCTGAAGACCTCTGAGATAAGTCTGATTCAACACAGAGAAGCCCATTCTGACTTCTGCAACCAAAGCTGCGCAACAGAGATTGATATTAACCCCTTATTAAAGATGAAGCCACATTCTGCTGTGTGTTTTCCAACTTAAGCTCCTCTCAGACCACTTGTGCTTTATCAGGATGAAGCAGTCCAGAAGCCCAGAAAACTGAGCCACAACCTCCCATCAACATTTTGGAGAAGTCCAACAGGGTCATAGAATAGTCTGGGTGGAAGGGACCTTCAAAGCTCATCCAGTCCAACCCCCTGCACTGAGCAGGGACACCTTCATCTAGATCAGGTTGCCCAGAACCACATCCAGCCTGGCCTGGAATGTATCCAGGGATGGAGCATCCAGCACCTCTCTGAGCAACCTGTGCCAGTGTTTCACCACCCTCATTGTAAAGGGTTTCTTCCTCACATCCAGCCTGAAAGAGAAGGTCCCACAGCTCCTCTATGCTTTGCTCAGCAGGAGTTAGCAAAGGGAGGGGGGAAAATCAACCTTGATCCCTTGGCATTCTCCAGCAGTGATGAAGTCCGCCTCACCCACTGCCCATCACCCAGATGGGACAAACAACAGAAGGGAACAGCCCCTGTGGTTGTTCCACAGCCTTTTGCCAGCGATGCGTTCCTTCATGCGTGATTGCTCCTCCACTTCCCTGACAGCAACCCAGCACCAAGCACAGCCAAAGCCAGGCCTCCCAGCAGCCATGTGCCCTGAACAGCTCCAGCATGAAGCTGCTCGGAGACAGAGAGCTCTGTTCCTCTGTGAGCATGGAGCAGTGCTAGGGACAGGGACACTGCTCCAGTGACTCACTGGAGTTTCCCTGGAGCTCGTGGGAGGGAGGAGGGTGCTCCCTTCATTCACTGCCTCCAACAAGTAACTCCAAGGCAACAACAAGCTGTAGCTGTACCCTCTGAGGAGGAGCTCCCAGTGCACTGCAGCACTTAGGAGATATCACCACTTCAGTGGATAAACCCCAGAACAAACAGCCCACCAGAAGCCATGGCAGGACCTTCTGAGAGCGGGGCTGTGCCCCCTCAGCACAGGTTACAGCAGCTTTACCAGAGGAGCCGTTTAAACACAGTGCACTTCACATTGGGGTGCCTGCCTGTGGCAGGGAGCTGCAGCAGGGAGCGGCTGTGCCCACACGCACCCCAAGCCCCGGCCCCAGAGCCCAGCTCTGAGCCGAGCCCTCAGTGCTACAGTTTGGCCCCAGCCCCACATGTGAGCTCAGTCCTGGGCCCACACAGGGTCCCACAGACAAGGCCGAGGCCTATACCCCAACTTCACAGCCCTGCAGCCCGGCCCTGGCACCACAGCCGGCCCTAGACCCGCCCCATAGCCATAGCCATAGCCATAGCCATAGCCATAGCCATAGCCATAGCCATAGCCATAGCCCGGCCTCGGCCCCGCCGCC
>JANHGB010045479.1:0-10810 GCA_026283785.1 Coracopsis vasa | reverse complement strand
CGGGAGCAGATCCTGCTTGTCCCCTCCGGGAAGGGGATGCAGTTGGAGCAGATGCTTCATTTCACAGCATCCTGCCCTGGGCTGATGCGGAGCAGCCCGAGGAGATGGGAATTGGGAGAGGGAAGCATCTCTCTGTGTGTTTTGCACAGTGAGGACACCTTTCTGCTGGGCAGGAGTCCTCTTTGCTCCCTTTCTGGGCTATTTGGAGCCAGGGATGAGTTTCTCATCCCATTGAATGCAGCCAAGCAGGAATCACCTCTGCCCTTCCCCTGCCGGGTTCCTGGGGATGGTCCATGGCACATCTCCCAAGGCAGGGGGCATTGCCAAGGGATGCAGGACAGGATCCAGCCTCTCTCCTGCATCCTGAATGTACACAGGCAGAGCACCCCAGCCTGGCATGCCCTCACCTACACAGGCCAGAGCTCTGTACCTTGGAAACACAGCTTAGACACTCATTTACTCTTCACAGGGATTTGGGGTGAGCTGGGGAGGGCAGTGAGCCCCTGAGCTGCTGGAAGGGGATGTGACCCCAAGCAGGAGGATGCAGCAAGGCTTGCTGGAGATGCTGCACTTCTGTCTTCCTAAACCCAGGCTGGGACAATGCTGTGGTCAAGGGAAATGCAGGAGTGAAGCCAGGGAATGCTGCACTGGGACAGACTGGGTGCGGGTACTGCCACAGGGAGCACATTGGGGACAGGCTGTCTATGGGGGGACATGCAGATGAGCCGATGGAGGGGACAGGGCTCTGGGATGGAGCCCATGTGTTGCATGGCTTTACCCCAAAGCAGACAGGCTTTTATCTAGCAAAGCTGTTTCTATCTCCCTCCTGACTGGAGCTCTCCTCCAGGTTTATAGGCAGCCAGACAGTGCCTGTTTACACCAGTGCAAATGTTCATCTGTAGCCTAAATCACCCCCCTCCATCTCTGCATGTCCCCTGCCCGCAGGGGTGTTTACGGCTCTCCATCTCTTGCTCCTTGGCTTCCCAGCTCCCATTCACCTCCTGCAAGCTGGACACTGTTAGAATCCCAGTTCCTCTTCATCCAGCCCAGTTTCTCCTTATTTTTCCTGAGCATGAGTGCCCACAATTGTTCCCCCTGAGCCTTCCCAAGGGCTCAGTCCCTGTTCTCCTGCTCTTTTCTCCCGAGCAAGTCTGTGCCTGCTGCAGGACTCAGTCCTGCCAGGCTGGATTATGGCCACACAGGGCTGGTGGCTGGAGATGGGGAGAGCACGAAACCCTCCCCATGCCATGTCAGTGGAGCTGGGAGCATCCAACTTAACCCTGAGTGACCATCGGAGCGCCTGCTCCATTCACTGCTGTGATTGCTTCCAGCCTTCAAACAGCGTCTCAGACACAACTGTTTGGTGGAAAAGAGGAGTTTAATTCCCCTCCTGGATGGCTGTGGCTGCACCACATGGGAAGGAAGAGCTGGTGAGTTGTGGTGCTGGAATCAGCAGGGGTGTTTGCAGCCCGGCGGCAGCAGGAGCGTTCGCACGAGGCTTCTGCTCTGCTTTATTTCACGTGGCTTGCAGTAATAAAAGCAGACTTCTCGTGCTAGGAAAGCATCTGCTGCTTCCCAAAGGTCTGCAGGGGCACTCACTCCCTGTTTTACCCTCTGCAAGACTCCTGCCGTGGTCCTGGATGGTTCCATGGTGGAGGGTTCGAGTCTTCCTGCGGCTGAAAGAGTTCTGGTTTCCATAGGTCAGAGCCTCAGGGTGATGCTTGGACAGGAGGGAAAGGGGAAAAGCATCAACAGGGAGCAGATACCTCCCCTTATCCCCTCTCCCCACCTTTACTGCGCTGCTGAGGCTCCCTGCTCCTCGCTTTGCTGCTGAGGAGCCGTCTCCAAGTGACAAGGGTGAGCGGATTAATGCATGTGCCTGTCAGCCCTTGGCAGCAAGCAGCTCTGCCACGCCAGCTCTAATTAAACTGAACAAAACCCACCTTTATCTCCAACCTTGCCGCGGGCTCGGATAAGGCAGGAGGCCATTGAGAGCTGAAATCCAGCAGCTCCATCGCACCCAAGAGCCCGGCACCCACCCCTGCATCCCACTGAGCACGGAGGGGATGGGGAATGTGCCATCCCGAAAGGCAGCTCAGGAAAGGGAAAGGGGTGAGCTGGGCTGCTCCAGCCCCTCCGGTGACACCAGCCCCAGGTGGTCTTGTCCATGTCTTATGGCCAAGGGGGGATTTTCCACTTCAGCCTCCAGTCCTTCTAGCAAAACCTTGGATGGGCTCTGGGCATCACTTGTCATGGTGTGTTGGAAGGGTCCTGGCTGAAACCTGGTACCTGTTGATGCTCTAAATGGCTGGAAAGCAAGGTTTAAACCAGAAACAGATGGAAAACAGAGAGAAAGGAGAGAATCCACCGGGAGGGCATGTGGATGGGGGATGCAGCCGCTCAGAGCCTGGTGCTGGTGTGGGGTGGCGCTGGAGCTGCCTGTCCATGCCCTGTCCCACCAGCCCCAGTGTCCCTGCAGCACAGGCTCAGGGCTCAGGGATTGCTTGCCTTGCATTCCTCTTTCTCCTGGCAGAGGACAACTGATCTTACTTAGCTGAGGAAGGCTGATAAGAGCATTATCTGGAGGTATGGCCAGGATGAAGCAGTTTGCAAGGCAACAGCCTTCTCCCTATTCCCTAAGGAAGGGGAAGGCAAAGCTAAGCTGAGGTGGGTGTTGTACAAATCCACATACACAGGGGCTTAGAGTGTATACCTTACCTGGGTGAGCATCCACAATACATGCTGGTGGTCCCGTCCTTCTATGTTGTTGGGGTTGTTTTTCCTAGCTCCATAGTTTGGAGAACTTTAATTGCTCTATGATTAAGTGACTTTCAATTTCCCTCTCGTCAAATGTAATCCTATTTGTTCCTCCTCCTTTTCCTTTCTTTTGCTTTCCCCCCTCCTGGAAATTAAATTAACATTCCATCTAATTACTCACCCACTTCTCTAATTGCTGAGGGGACGGTGGTGGTGCTTGTGCTCATTTAATTAACTGGGACCCGCACTCTTTAATGCTGGAGAGGATTTATTGGCTGGGGAGCTGGTGTGCGGCGCTCTCTGGCACATGCACAGGGAGGTGGATGTCAGCCCAGAGGGCTAGGAAAGGCTGGAGCTGAAATGTCTTTATGGAATATACACATGGAGCAAAGAGCTTTCCCTATGGGCTCAGTTGCCTTTCTGGTTGCATCTGTTTTAACAGAGCTGTGTGTGTTAAAATGCCTCATGTCCAGAGACCTTCCAGCAGTCAGCAGTGATTTGACCTCTAATGGGGACCCTTGGGACACTCGCCTGTCCCTGCTGCAGCACCAGCAATCCCCATGTGCTGCCGACCATCTCCCAGCAGGAGCAGCGATGGCTCCAAGGTGAGGAGCAGGAGCAGGCTGGAATTGCCTGTGTGACAGGGTTGGGAAGCAGAGGGCTGGCCCAAAGCTGGGGTTCCTGGGCCCTGGGGGAAGGCTTTGCTGGGAACAGAGGCACATTCAGGAAGGGAGATAACAGGCTCCTGCTCTGTGTACCCGGGGGCAGGCTGCTTTGGCTGTGGTCTGGGTGTGGGGAGGTTTAAGCAAGTCCATTGTATGGTGCGTGTGTTCAGCCCCTTCCGTGTCCCAGCTAAGGGCAGGCAGCATCACCCAGCACTGCAGGTCTGCTTGGAGGGGGGGTTAAATGCACTGCTAGAGACCTGCCTCTGCTCACTGCCTGTGTCTCCCCTCCACGCCTTGTTTCAGGGCTGACCCCCACCTCTCCTCACAGTGTCACAGCCGGGATGTGACTCCAAGGCTGGGTTATTCCTGCATCCCGATGCGCAAGGTCCTTCTCTCTGACTGCTTTGCATCTCTTTGGAGCAAACCATCTCTGTGCTTGCAGTGCGAGGCTCTGCTCTAAGCTGATGCTTCCTACCTGTCACCATAGTACCAATAGCTGCTCCCTGTGCCACTGGCACTGATCCTGCTGGAGCCTGAATTCTGACCCAGAGCCTCCAAGCCTGTGGCTGCAGATAGATCCATAAGGCTGAGTTGTGCTGCTCCAGGCTCCCAAAGGGATGTCCTGCTGGGAGCAGAGGCTGCTCCTGCCTGAAGGGATATTACCTAATGCTGACCCCTTCCCCTGGGCATGCCTCCGAGCCACAGACTCTGCTGCAGTTCCAGCACCAGGGATGAAGCTGGACCACATCCCTGCAGTCCCCAAGGCTGTGGGTGTCTGGTAGCAAAACAAGAACTGTTCCAGCAAGGAGCTGAGCCGTTCCTGGTGGCATTAAGAGCTCAGCTTTGACTGAATCCCTGCTCTACCAGGGTGGGTGATGAAACCCATTTGCTTGTGGTACCCTGAGCTGTGGTGGCTGGTTGGATCAGTGTCCTGGAGGATAACACAGTGTCCTGGATGCTGACACAGAGCCAGGCACCTCTGTTTTGGAAGAGACCTGAGGAAGTCAGGCTCTGCATCCCATGGATCGTACTCCTTGTACATCAGCGTTTATCCCCTTTCATTCCCAGCCAAAATACTGCTCCAAGAACAAGCATCGCTTGCCTGTGAGAAAATGAAGGTGATTTGACTGCGGGGCTTAAATCCGGTGTAAAATGGCCTGGGATCTGACTGCTGATGGGGAACATCTGGTGTGTGACCTTCCCGCCCCAGGAGGTGTGAAATGACTCGGTGGAGGTAGCTCCACAGCAGGCAGGATGCTTTACAGTGGCTGTTACTGCTCCAGAGCAGAGCCCAAGGCAAGGTCCTGGGGACCTTTGGGGATTGATGGGGGCTGCAGCTTGGCCACGGTGGTCCAGGTTCAGGTGGAGGAAGTGTCTGGGATAGCCCTGTTGCCTGGCATTGGGACACATCCTATGGGAGCACTGGTGATGTTACAGTGCTTCTTGCTTCACCTCTCAACAACCCTGCTCAGTGACCCACATGGCTTGTGTCCCCTCACAGCTCCGCATCCCGGCCACTTCCAAGCATCCCATCTGGACCATGCTATAGGGAGGTGAGTGATGGCTGCTGGCAATCACTTGTGTCCTTCTGCCCATCACTGCCAACCCCATGGCTGTAACTCTCCCTTGGGGACTGGGTTTATTACAGCTGGAACTTGCTCCTAACCCGATGCGGTGCTCGGAGCAGGGAGATGCCTCTGGGAAGAGGCAGAGCCGCTGCTCTCCCACTGCACAGCATGGGCAGGAGGAAAAGGGGGTCATAAACCCATGCTTGGATTTCCTCTGCCTCATTGCAAAGCAGAGCGTGCTCGTAACTCACGGTGACAGAGGAGGGTTCCCCGAGCACAGACCCCACTGACAGGCATTTTGGGAACCACTTCCAATTAGGAGTTCCTTGGCTTCTTCCCAGCTTTGTGTCAAACAGGGCTGCGCTGTGGCCGGGTCAGCTCCATGTGTGTAATTGAGTCCCTGCTGAGCAGCCAGGCTCAGCATTGCCTTTGCTCATAGGGAAGGTGGAGGGCTGTCCCTGACAGCCTGGGGGGATGCATTTCACACCCAGCACAGGAACCTGCCTCCTACATGGATTTTTTCCCATTAAAAAGAAAAGAAAAGGACAATTTTCTTTTGGGAACCACTGGATTTGGGTTTAATTCCATGGCAGGGAGGGGTTGGAACTGGATGATCTTAAGCTCCTTTCCAACCCAAACCAGTCTATGATTCTAATACAAAATGGTTTTTCAAGGTGGATGCCAAACAAAAGTAAATAGGATTAATCCAGTGTCTGTCTCCCACCTTTCCAGGCTGGTATCCAAGATCCATCCTTAGGCTGGTGTGGCCAGGGGGTGTGCAGGGGCTGGCACAACCATCCGTGCCATTGCTCCCAGTCCTACGGGAGGAGCAGGCTGGGCTGGAGCAGGCTCTGCTGCAGTGAGAGCCTGGTTTATGGCAGCAGAGCTGCCCCGGAGCCTTTTTCCCTCCCTGGAGAATTCCAGGAGAAAGTCATTAGTTTGCTGATTCCTGTTGACTCTGGGTCAGTTGCCATGGCTCTCGCCTGGCTCCTCTCCTGGATGGGGAATGGGAGCGCTGGGATGGGGAAGGCACAAGGCATGGCTGCTGCCATCACCTCCAGGTGACAGGGACAAGGGGACCCCTAGTGCAGCATCCATGGCTGGTCCCCCTCCCCATGGGCAAGATCAGTGCCCTGCATCCCTGTTCCACCCCTCTTGCTCTGATGCATTTTGAGCTGGTTCATGCCATTTTGCCATAGGCCCCACATTTTCTTCTCTATCTTTTCCCAGACAGGACTCTGGGTGTCCTGAGCTGAAGTTTCACGGCCCATTAGGATAAGGCAATGATGTCCCCATGGACCAGGTTCACCGCTCTGGGCTGTGGAGCAGCCAGGAGTGAATTCAGAGCCAGGCTGCAGCCTCCAATGAGGACGGGGTCACTTGGGATGCACCTCCTGGAGGTGCTGGGATGCTGGGACCCCCATCCCTGGTTGCTGCTGCTCTGTGGCTGCCTGTCCCAAGGCACCATCACTGCAGAGCCAAGGGGGGTGTTTGCTGCACTCAGAGGGTCTGTTCTCATCATCCAGGGTCTGTGGTCCATGGGGGCAGCCCCTAAACACCCCCCTTGCCCTTGGCACCACTCAGCACCCTCCTTAATCCATTCTGCAGACGACTCAGCCGGTTTTGATGAAAAACATCCCACAAAAAGGCAATGAACAGTCACCGAGCAGCACCGCGGCCTCTTCTAATGATATTTGCTTTGTGGTTTTGGTTTGGAATATCCTTCTCTTAAATGAAGAAAGAAGTTCCCCTCTTGGACTGAAACGATTTGCCTTTATCCCTTCATTTTCTTGCCTTCCTAAATGCTCAGCCTCGGCACCTGGGTCTCCATAGGAGTCTTAAATTGGCCTCTTTAACCTGTTTCCTTCCTGACATCTTCTGCGTTGTCCTTTGCTTGTCCCACCACTGATGCATCCTCACCCTCAATTCCTGCATAGGGACTGGGTTTTACAATGCCCAGCTCATCTCATGTGCAGGTCTTTACAGTGAGCACTGCCATCAGCAAGGATTTGTCCCATCTCGAGCTGGGCCATGACATTTATGATCACCAGGACTTCAACCAGGTGGAATCTCACACTCACATCCTCCAGGGAAGGTGTTTTATCCAGCACAATGTATAGGAGCCAGCCCCAGGCATGCTCCTTCCCTGGACCGTTCCAGCTCCTTCCAGTATGGTTGTATTTTATCTGTGGAGCTCTGTGCGGATTTTGTTCCGTCATCCTGGAATTTTTATGACTCCTTTGTGTGTATATAATGCGATTGCCCTGGAACAGAGAGGAATTAATCACTGGTCCTTTGTTAGCTTTCAGGGATTTTTCATGTCTACGTTTCTGTTCATCTGTCATGTCCGAATGTGGGGTCCACGGGCTATTTGACATTTAAAATGACTTAATTGCTTAGATATCCCCCCTCAGTGTTTATGGACACTTGTTCAGAGGAGATTTGGGATGTGACATTATGTACCATGTATTTGTGGGCTGGTTCCAATTTCTCACTCCGTCCCAGTGGTTCACAACATCTCTTCTTGATACAGATCATGTCCCTGAACTCCATCCTTTCCCAAGAGGTCGATGGGGCGAGTGAGAGGTAACATCCACCTGCACATCCCTCCCTGCCTCAAAGGATGTAGGAACCTAAGGCCATTGCTGGCTCTGTGTAAAGAAGATGTCAGAGATGTCATTGCACATTGTCTGCTACCCAGCAACTCCAACTGGGAGCCGGAAGCTCCCAATTACACTCTGGATCTCAGAGCCTCATGACTGGAGGCAGAAGACGCTGGTACCAACCCTATCAGATCCCACAAGGCGAGGTGTGGGGACAGGCTGACATTTGGGCTCTTAGCAAGCGCCGCAGGATGGAAGCTGCGCATCCCAAACCATATTACACACGTCATTAGGAAAATGTTAGTTACAAGGAAAGATGCAAATTGCACCAGGCTGTGCTCCCGGAGCGCTCGGCAAAGCCTCTGCAGCGCCGTGTGCTTTCGCTGCGGCTCTCTAATGGCTTCGACGCTTTCCTGGGCACGTTTGCTCCTGCTCCATTGAGGCTGGTTTGCATTAAATTGTTTGTTTAGCAGCTACTAGGGGTTTGGCAGGAGAGCTGCTGCCTTCTGCGGGCTGTAGAGCAGGAGGGAGTCATGCAACGCTGCTCTGCAGAGCAGGCAGGCACGGCAAGGTGAACCCCCCTCCCTTCAGAGGCACCATCGCTGCTGCCCGCCCCATGGGTCCCACCATCGCACAGCACCCAGGTTCTTTGTGGCAGGGCCATAGGGACTGGGACATCCGTGGGTCAGGATCTAGAGGCCGCTCCTAGAAGGTTTCCTGATGAGCCAAGGTCACCCAGATCCCAGACCCACAGCGGAACCATCCAGACCTGACGTGCTCTAAAGGAAACAGTCCCAGCATATTAATACTTGCAAAAACAAACACTAGGAAGGCAGGAGAAGGAATAAGCCATTAAGGGAGCATTAAGTGTCCCAACCCCTCCATTTCCTATGGCTATTGCCTCCCTGAATGCCCTGTGCCAACAGCACCCTCTGTAAATGGCTTCAGCGGTGCCCTAGGGCTGATGGAGGAGAGGCTGAGGAATCATGAATTCATAGAATCCCAGACTGGTTTGGGTTGGAAGGGACCTTAAAGCTCATCCAGTCTCAACCCCTGCCACAGGTAGGGACACCTTCTACTGGAGCAGGTTGTTCCAAGCCCCATCCAACCTGGCTGTATTGGGGACAAGCCACAACGGTGACATGTGCCTGCTCCATGATCTGCTCAGCCACCCCTGGCGCTGGGGGCCATCAGCATCCCGAGCTGGGAGATGAAGGCCTTTGTGCAACAGTATCCCCCTAGATCTGTGCTGGGATGCAGCCTGAAAATGCCTCCGAGCCCCAGTCCTGCAAAAGGGGTCCTGGAGACACACAGCTGGATGAAAGCAGACACATCTGGGTTGTATTCCCGCTTGGCTCCAGCCCTGGCTGGGCTCCTTCCTCCTTGCTCCAGGCTGCTCCGTGCTGCCACTGTGGCCGGAGGGCTTTTGGAAGCAGAGATGGGCTCTCTTCCCTTGGAGGTGCAGAGCCACCCTTGCACCCCGGGTGATGGGGTTCCCAAGGGATTCCTGTGCTGCCCTTTTCTGGGTTGATTAAATCCAAGCATGGCCATCATGCTCCCAGCCCTCGCTTGCTGCTTGTGCCCAGAGCACGGGCACTACTCGGTGTGCTGGTCTCCTCCTCGACCCCCAAAACTGCCCCAAGGGATGGGGCTGGGTGTTCCCCGTGCTCTGCTCTGGTGTGGGTCAGACCTTAGACCCCCAGCATAGCACCCAGCTTGGCTTTCATGTGCCCCTCTCCCCCAAGTCGTTCGCCTCCCTCTTTGTTTCCTCCTCTTCCCCAGATATCCGTATAAACAGGATTTCTCGGGCACAGTTTTCCAGTTGGAACCGTTCTATTTTGGGCCTTTTCTTTGTTTGTTTGTTTGCTCTGTGACATCTGTGATGGTTTCCAGCACAGCCGAAGCCTCTGCAGCCTCACTGAGGTGCCTGGGGTGCCCCAGCCGGGACGCACGTGCCTTCCCCCCCCCGGCACACGCCGCCTGCCCCGACCTGCACCCCTCCGGCTTACACAACCCAGACGGAAACCGGGATCACGTTGCTTCCAAACCTGCCTCCAAACAAACCCAGTGCTGCTTTTGGGGAGCTGCAGAAAGGGAGGGCTGCAGTGGAACGCTCCTGTGCGATGAAAGGAAATCATCAAGCCGAGCTCTGCGGCCGTGTCTGTCTGCACCTACTGCCAGTTTCCCACATCAAAAAGCTTCTCCCAGCTCTAAACCTGGGGCTGCAGCACCCGCCGGTGCTTGCAAAGAGGCTACAAGAGGGGTAGGGGCTGTCTGTACCCACAAGCTGGCTGTTAACTCTGGAGACGAATGATGTCAGGGCATAGAGCAGCAGGAACTGTCTCGTTTCTAACCATGGAGTAGATACTTTGCATTGCATTTTGTAAACTGAGGTGTCTTCCTGTGCTCATCCCGAGGTGAGTGCCTTTACCCACCCACAAGGAGCAGGGGGAGTGATGGCGATGCTTAAATCAGTCCCACCGGCCGCAGTATGAGGATGTGGGGATGAATGAGGCTGGGGAAGGGTTTGTCCCGTTAGGAGATGAAGCAGGGGATGTCCCTGGCTCTTCTCAAGCATCCCTACCAAGGCCTGGATTGATTTATTTATTATTAGAAATAACTTCTCCCAACTTTGCCCTATTACAGCATCCATCAGCTGGGCTGGGGCCAGGATCACAGAGCTGAAATGTTTGTCACCTTGGTCCATCATTGTCCCCAACCCTGCAGGGATCCGTGACATGTTTGTGTGAGGCAGAATATCCCTTCTGGATGTTTCTTTCTTTTCTGCAAACCAAGAAGCTGCTGGAGAAAATAACCCTTTAGGATGAGATAAAGCGATGCAACTCCAAACCAAAGTATTTTGCAGAGGGAGAACATTAGTTAATAACTGGGAAAATGTCATTTAATGAGGATCTTTAGGGGAATGGGATTCGTTCCTGCCATTTTTAGCTTCGACCAACATAAACCTCAGGGTTTCACTTTACCTGGATGCACCTTTTTTGGCTGGGACTCCCCCAGAGCGGGAGCCGCGTGTGCAACGGGTGCGAATCCAACCCGACAATTCGGTCCTCCTATAGGAAACAAAACCATCCCGTGTGTCCGGACAACTCGTTCCGCCTTGCTCAGCCTGTCCCGGCCGGGGCGGATTCCCCGCCGGTCCCGGCGATGCTGCCGTGGGACCGGGGGCAGCACCGAGGGCCGCGGGCAGGGAGCGGGA